>JAODKN010000025.1:294427-308150 GCA_026774425.1 Petrocephalus zakoni
CATGTGATTGGTTGATTAGATAATTGCATTAATGAGAAATTGAACAGGTGTTCCTAATAATCCTTTAGGTGAGTATAGAGATTAAGGGGGATTCAGAATAAATGTTGTTGAGAATGAGTGAAGGCTTTTGTGGCTGATCAAAGAAATGCTAAATGTTTCTGCTTTTATCTTCTGAGATTAATCATGCTCTACGTGTCTCAACCAACATCGCGCTGCCTCCGCCGGTGTAGGGGGCCAGCTGGGGGGGTCCGAGCACCTGCCCCACTTGCCTAAATTCTTAAAAAGTGCCTCATCTTTGAGGTCCTTAGTGCCCCTTTTAAATAACGGACGAACACCTTGTTTTGGGAGCCCTCCCAGTCACCAAATCTAAGCAAGGGACCCCCCTGCCCCCCCACTGATCACTCAGGTCAGTCTTATGGTGCTCCAGCGCACAGGGGAAAGCACTATTTGCTTCCTCCACCCAGAGCTGCCACAGCAAACAGTAGAATGCAAGTGCTGAGAATGAGAAGAAGAGGCCATATAAGCCACCTATTGGATCTCAGGGTCATACATATGTAACGAGATCTCAGTGACCTAATCTCACCTTGACCTGGCCCTTACATCTTTGGCCTGACAACGTTTCACATAGCCAGAAGAAAGTCAAACAGGTGCAGTTACAATTCTTACCCGGTGCCACCATGATCTCGTGTTTCTTTGATCGAACGCGAAGGAAGGTCAGATCGTTTTGAGGGTCAAGCTCCCTGACTGTGCTTCTGGCCTTCATGGCAAGATGATGCAACAGCCCTACATACTGAACAGTGGTGGAGTTGTCTAGCGTAGTTCTTATTGGGATGCCTGTACAAATTAGCCGAAGGATACAGGTGTCAATACCAAAATCAGAATTATCTACATCAGGCTCGAAATAAATCTAATTATTATACACAAATTCCGATTCATTAAACACAGTTTTAGAAGCACACAAAGGATGTCATCAGTCATTATACTAAAATAACACACACCATGTATAAAAGGATTTTGGCGAAACTCAGATGCTACTGATTTCCTTAATTTACCTTCGGCATTTACAACGATCGTTCCAATTACACCTTTTCGTGACTCTATTCTCTTCAGGGTCTCCTCAACCTCCGCCTGCAAAATAATTCCGTTTCATCGTGTAAACTATACATGCAACCAAACTATACTTATGAGATATGCACCTTATGTGGACATCACAGCGTTAACTGAAACTACCTAAAAAGGCATAGCTTCTAGTACTATTTTAACTGGATTTCGCAGACACATTACCATGTTTCACTTATTCTCGGGCAATGCTTTTCCTTGCGGCGTCTTGGTTGCTATGTGGAAACGGAAGTTATTACTGACTTTTCGGAAGGGGCGGGGCTCACTGCAAAGCTGACAGTTGTGAACTCATCTTAAGTCAAACCCAGAGTAATCGATGTGCCGGTGGAGCGAGTCAAAAATCAATTTTGTTCTGCATTTTACACATATTTTTTTTTAAGTATATATCAGTTGCAAACCACGTGTGCATAATATGCCGTGTTTCTACTTAAAAGATTTATTAAAGCCAACCTGGTCAGACGGCTAACTTCGTGAAGCTCGGGGTCTACTTCTCAATGACTACATTTCCCACAATCCCCTTCGCCGGGAGCGCTGATATAGTTCCGGAAGCATGCTTAAGAACCTGTCAACATAAGCAGAAAACACCGGCTGGATGTGAATTTCGTATTGTTACTGTTTTGCGATAGGTACAAAACGAACTGAGCAAAAGGGAAACACAAATACATTCACTCGAGGTAACATAGATTGCCCACAATAAAGCGCGATGGCAGCTCTTAAATACGCAGGTTTGGATGACACTGACAGTGAAGACGAGTTACCACCTGGCTGGGAAGAGAGAACAACAAAGGACGGATGGGTGTACTATGCAAAGTAAGACAGAAATAAAACTCACGCAGACGGTATTAAGTGTTTGTCCGTATAACTGGTGACCATATTGATTCTGATTTTCGTGACTCTGTTAGGGATACAGTCAGCAGGCATACTGTAGCAGAACCATCCTCATACTCATATACAACTTAATTTACTTACCCTACATACCATGAACTATGAACTAGCAGTGTAACTCTGTGTACTGAGTTACACTGCATCCTATAAAGTTTCTAAGATCCGACAATTAACTGTAAATGGAGAGTGGTTGAAGCGCCTCTAGTACTCTGTTTTTGGAAATTTTATTCGAGTAATCTGGCTGTACTGCACTTTCGATGGTAAATGATAATGCTCTGATATCATTGGACATGCCGAAATTGTATTCCTTGCTTTTAGTCATGAAGAGATGAAGACACAATGGGAGCATCCTAAGACGGGGAAGAAGAGACGCTGTGCTGGAGGTAGGGCTAAATCTGGGCTAAGTTATAAGTTATTAGCATATTCAATAAAAGACAGTAACACATTTTATCGATATATGCAGCAATAGGAGGCTCTGATATTGGAGAACCCTGCATGATGTGTAATTAAAAATGAAAACTTTTCGGAGGTTAGTGAGTCAGTGTTTGGATCATAGTAGATTTTAATGTGTCCTTAGAGTTTTTATTATGGGGTAACAGGTGGGAATGGTGTAATTATTTATTTTTTCAACTGACTTGTTATATTACTATATTGCACTATTTTGTACCATGTACTCAAGAGAGCCAGTTACTATTCCTTCATCCCTGTACATACATGTACATGTCCTTAGTTATTAACAAATGGAATTAAAATATCAGTTGCACCAAATGATAGGGGAGTAGGCTTTTCTGTAGACTGAATATGTTAATTAATTTACTTAGAAATAGGAAGAAAACTTAGATAAATTGCCAAGAAAAATAGATGATTCATTTTGAAAATGAATAAAAATATTTGGTAGATCAGGTCATTGTTTTTTCTTTTAGGCAGATACATTTGGCTTTGATTATAGTCGCTTTTCCTGGGTGATCAGCAAACATGAACCACAGAAGCGCTTTTCATTGATATCTGCTCCGTTCATCATTTAAACTCATTTTACTAACTATGCCCGTTTCTGTAGGTCTTCTGTTGAATACATCTCATCTGAAAAATCACTGTCTTGTAATCCACTACCTTTTGTTTTTGAAATTTTAACCACGGTTCTAAATAACTTGGAGAAAAATTGTAAATGTTTTACAAAATCAGAAAATAAAAGGAACAAAAATGAGGTTTTCTAAGTAAAGTATAACATGCCTCATTTCTTTTTTTGGCATTGAAAATCTGGTTATTTCAACTCTAAGCGGATAAACACCCCCCTGCACGTTCTGCGCCAGCTCCCCACACGCAGGCGCGGTTAGAGACATGTTAGTGCCTCCCCTCTTACCTGTTTGTTGTCGAATGAGATTCACGGCCTTCACAGAAGAAATTATGAAGAACCAAAAAGAGCCAAAGCAAGCTTTGCCTTGCGGCATAATGCCATGCACTTTCCGAGGGAGTTACGCATTGTCAGTGTACGGCTTTGGTCACACCTTAAACATTTATGACAGAATGTGGTCTCCAGCAGGTGATGATCTAGTTACAGTAAACCATATTATCTTAATGAATCTTTCATTGATACAAAGGGAATACACATACTGTGTTTTGTGATATTGTGGATATTTATTCAAAATATTCGTATAGTTGCTGAAATATTATGTAACCAACTCCCTCGAAAAATCTCGCTAAAATTAACTGGATTGACCACTAGAGGGGGCCACACAAAAAATGCAGTTTAACAGTTTGAGTCGTGAAACTGTCTCAGGGTGTGTCCTGTGCTCTGCATAACTCATACAAAAACAAAGTCTCTTTAGACTTTGAGATGGATTTCAAAACTGTTGAAGCATTTATTTATTGATTTAGTTTGAGGTTGGGTCACGATCAATATTTGACTGAGTCATAGACCAAGGTTGCTGTTATACTATGGAGACTGTGGGGCAGTGACATGAGACATTATGTTATAGGGATGATGTCTGGGGCAAGAGGCTCCAGGCAGCAATGTTAGCCAGTAGCAGAACTTTATGGACGATACACTAACCGCCTGGATTTGTATAGAAAAAGGAAAAATAAGCTCAAAAGAAGTATAAATAGTAAAAGAAAACCACATATATGGTTGCCTTGCTCTATGTGATCCTTACATTTTAAAGACTTACTGCCAGATGGCTCTGTTTAACTCTGGAAATCCAAAAGTCTTATTAGGGCCAGCTGTTTAAGCAGGTACAGGGCTGGTAGGCAGTCTCCACAGCAACCAAACCAAGCAGAATTCATCCACTCAGTCTGCCTCCTGCTGACTGACGGCAGGACGGATGGTTGACATTTATGATTAGCTGATGGCTTGTGTTAGTCCTACACCTGTGTCTGTTTTTCTGGTTCACACTTTACATGTTTTCTAATGGTTGGTTCTAAACCTTCTATTTTACAGCTTTGCCTTATGGATGGGAGCAGGAAACGGATGAGAAAGGACAAATTTTCTATGTCGAGTGAGTGACTGTTTGCTAGGTCTTAACTGAGTGGTTTAAGATTTGGAGTAACGTGTAAGTGTTTTTATTGGGATCCGAGGGAGTTTAGATTACAACCGTATATTCTTAATAAAACTTTAATCACCTGCTGATCTATGCATATTTAACGTAAAAGCATTTTGTATGTAAATGCATATAGATGCCTTGTAAATGTTGCAGGTCAGCAAAAGTCGGGTTGTTGAGTGTATAATTAATTTTACTGGAATAATGCTTCCCATCCATTCTGCCTTATAGACTGCTGCCAGGCAAATTGATAGCAGGTACCTCTTAGTCCATCTCTGCTCAGCCACCTAAAATATTGCACTTTTACAAAACCGCGCTCTTCCCTGCGAGGGTAACCGGAGCCCCCCCCACGGTGTGACTTACACATGCTCTTTTGCTCTGTGTTTCACGTTTTACCTTCAGCCACATCAACAAACGGACGACTTACTTCGACCCCCGCCAAGCCTTCACTGTGGAGGACGTCCAGGTGAAGCCCAAAAGGTACGACGGCAACACCTCGGCCTTGGAGATCCTGCAGGGTCGCGACCTCTCCGATAAGGTGGTGGTCATCACCGGAGCCAACTCGGGCATTGGTGAGTCCTGATCTCAGTTTCATCACCTCCAGGCTGGGAATTGGCTTGTTCTTCTCGTGTTTTTGTGGGTTTCCAGACCAAGATTTTGTTTCAACCAACCGGTCGAGTATGAAGAGTCACGGTCACGGAGTACTCAGTGGGTTGGTTGAAACAAAATCGTGGTCTGTAACTTTACTTTCTGGACCTAAACTTTACGCCTCGGCTTTCCACGGCCTCCAGCCTAAAAACTGTACCTGTATCTGGCGTATTCACTCTAAAAGGGGCTTATTTGAATTGTCTATGCATGACTGATGGACTGGTGCTCCATCACGTCTGCATTTGACCCCTGCATTTCGGTCACTGGGATGTTATCTGGACAGGCATATACTGAAAATGGATGGATGTACAGTATTGTAAGAGACATGATAGGCTGATAATACAGTACTGCTCGCTCAGCCCAAGACTGCACGGAGAATTAAAAAAAGTAATTGCTACAGCAGACTGCCCGCCCTTTACGTCAGTGAGGTGGGGAATGGCAAGGGGAGGGCAGATGGCAGGCGAACATTTAAAACAATTTTTGAAAGTCGCGCGATCTGCCCGCACTAGCTACTGTCGCGATCTACTGGTCGATCGCGATCGACGTATTGGGCAGCCCTGATGCAGATAATGCGTGATATAGCTTTGGGTTGAATGCATTTTGAAAAATATGAATGAAGCAGTTTAAAATACTACTAGAGAAACACAATTATTAATCACAGTTATCTTCCCAGTATAGAGGAGTGGTAAAGTAGTGCTTATGACATTCGATCATTCATTCATTTTCCATACCGCTTAATCCATTGCGGGTCACGGGGAAGTAGGAATCGATCCCAGCTGACTATGGGCACAAGGCGGGGTACCCACTGGGCAGGGTGCCAATCCATCGCAGGGCAACACATGCGTATGACAATACTGAGAATATTATCAGTGAAAGGTGTTTGGTTAAATATACCAGACTAACTAATAGTACTCAAAATGCAAAATACTTGGTCCTTGGAGAGGCCAAGAAATAAATAGTTTTCCTACAGTATTTATCCACTGGGTGGTGCTGTTGTCCTTCAGTATGAATTGTTTTTCATAAAGTCTTTTTTATTACCTTACAGCAATCAGAGTAATCAGGCTGTTCACGGTAAACTCAGAAATTCCAAATCCTGGTAATGGAGCTTTATTAACTGTGCTAAATTAGGTGTCATTGTTAACTAAAATGAGTTGCTCTGTATGAGTTCATTATACAAGGGTCTTTAAACCACATTTTCTCTGTCCTGTCTAAGTGAATTATCTGTATAAATTACAGCATTTATTTGAGATTGCATTTTAGCTTCCATTGTAATAAATAGAAATAACGGTGCTGATAGAAGTCAGGCAGCCATTATGAGTTCACATTTGCAGGTTATTTGTGTTGAACTGATTTATAGTATGCAGGACACTATTGTGTAAATTTCTAATTATGGCAATATATACTTACGCTCAGTGAATTTCAAACAAAATCTGCATTTTGTTGTCCTTTAAGATAGTTACAACAAAGAAAAATTCCACACTGACATCAGTAGTCTTCTGTAAGTTCTGGCTACACCTGTATGTCTAATTTTTAATTTTTTTTTTTTTGCAATAAACATTTATTTTAGTATTTCACAGATCCATCAGTATGGCCAGTTGTTGAGTAATAAAGTGAATTGAAACTGAGCTGTTGGCACTTTTGTGGTGTTTGTCGACGACATATTTGCCAGTAGGGGGCACACAAGCTCTTCCATAAGCACGCGCGTGCCTGGTCAGCAGAGGACATACTGTGGGACACGTCCCGGGAAGGAAGCCTAGGTGTTTGTTTGTTTTGTGTACGTATACATGTATCTAGTATATTCGTATTTTGAATAGATCTCTGTTAACCATATATAATTAAATTAAAAATATTAACAGAGGAATTTTGTTAAACAAAATTTGTTAAAAAAAAGAGGAACCAAATGGGTTTTTTCTGTATTTTGCCTCAGTTTTCCCCAAAACCAGGCAGACATTCTGAGAGCCGCAACGTATCTGCCACCTTCCTCTGGTCGGGGGCACCAAATGTAAATTATTCAGTAACAATTAACAAGATGTCAATAGTAATTGCCGCCAGTTCTGTGACATCACTGAAGCCTCTTGGTGAAATCTACTTCTGCCAATAGGACTGGATGCTTCAAGTATTATAATATATTGGATTCTTTTTAAAGGTGTATAATTATGTTTCTGTCTCATTAAAGACACCACCGTCTTGTAACACTGCATAAAAATTAACGCTCTGTGCATTCGGTAAATAATAATATATGTATTTTTGCCCAACATCAAGGTCAAACTTTGGGGCCAGACCATTTTTCCCCTTATAACAAAAACCAGCAATGCAGTTACACCTTTAATTGTTGTAATGGAAATAAATGGTGACTGGTATCAGCTGTCACATGACCCCGCCGCCATACCTCTTTAATTCAGGTGCCGCACACTCCCATGATGCTCTGCTACACCTGTACCTCAGCATTGATCCCGCCCGCCCCCCGACGTCTCCCATTCATTCCCATTAGCACTCCTGCAGCACTCGAACTAACCGAAAGTTATTTACCGTTGTGCGGCAGACGTGCAGTGGCGGCCCCGCGGCCCCCGGCCCCCAGCCCCCGCCTCGCTAGCCGCTGTCCCCGAGATGCCCGTAGATGCAGACGGCACATTGGGGTCAGGCTTAAGTCAGCGGCGACTTTCTGTGTGACAGCCGGGCCTATCACAGGCTGCCACTGTGCTGCGGACATGATGTATGTGGGGTAATAGACATCCTGCACCGGGGAGATTTCCACTCTGTCACGCCGTGACATGCCGGCATGGATAGATGTACGCCGGGAAGCATCTATATTTGTCTTTATTTTTATCTGCCCAGTTGTACATGTGTATAAAAAAGGAAAAATGTGGATTCTTACTGATACTTTAGTTGGCTAAAAGACCCCACTTTATTGTGTTAATCTTCTTTTTTATGCATCTCTAGGAAGTGGTTTCGGTTTCTTTGCAGCCTGATTTTCTTGATGTATTACGAAAAATCAAAGCAAATAGAGTAAAAGTAATCAAATCATCGTTTCAGACTTGCGAAGGAGAAGTATCCCTGGCTGCTGGTTATCATTTGAAGGTCACCGGGCCGCACTGGCTTTTTAAACGGGATTTATTACCTCTGATGGGCGTTATGTGGGAGAGGGACCTGGTCAGGGAAGCAGATGCTGGAAGCACGGTTCATTCTGCTGCATATTTTCAGCAAAGTTACACGTCACAGACAGAACTAGCATGGTGCTGTTTAGTAATGTCTGGTTTAATGACAGCTCAGTGGGTAATGAAACTGTTTTGATGTAATGTATCAAAAACAAATGTTTCAGACATTCTGAGAACCTTCAAGGGTGTGTTTAATTGTATATTACTCTTAATTAGCACAACAAAGCCGTGTCTTACTGCCGTTGCTTCTTTGACCATTCAGGAAAATGTTCTTTAGTCTTCAGAATGAATGCAGAGTGGCTAGGATTCCGTGTGGAATCAGGATTCTGCTTGTGAATGCATGCAGTGCGGCAGTGATGCAGTGTGCAGTCGGGATTCTGGTTGTCAATGCGTGCAGTGATGCAGTGTTGAGTCAGAATTCTGGTTGTCAATGCGTGCAGTGTGGCTGTGATTCAATGTGGAGTCAGGATTCTGGTTGTCAATGCGTGCAGTGTGGCTGTGATACAGTGTGGAGTCGGGATTCTGGTTGTGAATGCATGCAGTGTGGAGTCGGGATTCTGGTTGTGAATGCATGCAGTGTGGAGTCGGGATTCTGGTTGTGAATGCATGCAGTGTGCAGTCGGGATTCTGGTTGTGAATATGTGCAGTGTGGCTGTAATACAGTATGGAGTCGTGATTCTGGTTGTGAATGCATGCAGTGTGGCAGTGATGCAGTGTGCAGTCGGGATTCTGGTTGTGAATACGTGCAGTGTGGCTGTCATACAGTGTGGAGTTGGGATTCTGGTTGTCACTGCGTGCAGTGTGGAGTCGGAATTCTGGTTGTGAATGCATGCGGTGTGGAGTCGGGACTCTGGTTGTGAATGCATGCAGTGCGGCGGTGATACAGCATGGAGTTTGGTGAGTCATATTTGTGGCTCTTAGCTGACGTATTGCTGTGACCTTAAAACTGCCAGATGTATGTGTGTGCAGGCTCAGCTGCGGTTAGTTTATCACTCTGTGTGTCAGTGCTCTCTTTTATACTCTTGATCAAAATGATTTTTAGGCCAGTGTAATTTCAGAGAATATGAATTAATAATTAACTGTTAAAATAAGTCACTAGTAGATGCAGGTGTTCAGTAATTTTGCACGGATGAAGGCTTGCTAATAATCTCCAGCACATTGATCTATGCATTCCTGTCAGTTCTTCTCTTTTTAAATATGTAGAAACCAGTTACTGCACATCTGGCTGTTTATTTGTGCAAATATAAATTACACAGTGGTCAGCTGTGTCAGCTTTGCACATCAATCCTCCCCCCTCCTGCTGCCTCCTTGCTTTTTTTCCCCCAGGTTTTCGCCGCCTTAAGCTTTATAAAGCCGCAGTTTTGTGGAATAATAATCGCGCGGTGAACACGAGACAGCGTCACCCGCTTTACTGCATCGCAAACTGCCCTGTTTACTGGCCTGTTATTTTACGCGGGAGGGTTGCAATGGCCCGCGTTCTGTAGCAGAGATGGGGGGGATTACCGGGTACTGCGGTCCCCCTCTCCACCCCCCACCTCACCTCCGCCCCGCTTCTCCTCGGGCCCCGCGAGTCGCGGTTTTAACGAAGTGGTTGTGGAAATGAAATCGGATTTTTATAATGTGCGATTCATGTCCTTTTTGATGAATCTGTTTATTGGCTCTGTAATGAATACCACACATGGTTGGTTAGTCAAATTATTGAACTTTATCAACCTTGGATGAAATTCACAACGTGCAGCGAACCTGTTGTAACACGCAAGGAAATTACAGCCGGCCCTAAAGGTTCGATAATGATTACAGCTTCAATATAACTGACATGGCAGGAGTGAAAGCTGGAATAAAAGGAGGCATAAAAGATGTGTACATATATTCATATGAATAATGTTTACATCTCTGCCAGACAATTACTCTGTTATTGTGCGGAATTGAATACTTCACGGATTCCCCTTATTTGCAGTGTTCCGGTTTGCTTGGCGAGGGCAGGGGGGCGTGGCATGGTGAGCTCGGGACGCCTGCCTGTGGCTGTACCTGGACATGTGCCCTGGATCGGATTCGGATAGCTGTACTGTAGTATCTGCATCACCCGTCACACCACCACAGTGCATTTCTGTATTTACACAGGCTTGGCCTGCAGTTTTGCTTATTTATGAATGATTTCCTCCCTTCCTGCTAATTCCACAAGAAATTTCAGATGTACTGTTCAATGGCTGAGCCTACTCATGATAAATGTGACGTGTGACATGTTTAACGTATTGTCTTTTTCTTCTAGTGCTATTCATAGTATAAGAGCGTAGTTTCTTGCCATCTAGACAGAGAGACTGTCCTCGTGTGGCTGGGCCTCCCATTGAGTCGGATTATTGTGTTACACGCTATGAAATACTATTGAATGAGGCTTTGGCCAGCTTTAACCCTTCATTATGTTTTTATAATGTCTTTCCATTCCCTCCCACTTAGATGAACCGACTTGAGGTTTTAACACTGGGTTATTTCAAGCCGAAGGCCTTACACTCTCCCCACAGTCTGCTCAGAAGGCGAATCATAAATGAGATGGTCCCAGAGTCTTGTTGGGTTTCTGGCTTTGTGGACCCTCTCAGGCTTCTGGGGAGCTCAGTCTTCATGGACCTGCATCCTGGGTGCTCTTGATGTGTAATGTGGCTGGGAGACGGTTACTTTTCATTATATTTTAGAGATGCAGCAGTCTTGTGCTGCCAGTTATGGCATGTTATAAGAGTTACATTTCTTTACTCTTTTTATCAACATTGGAAAATGTTGATACATATATATATATTTTTTTTTAATGAGTAGTTGAGTTTGGGCATAGAAGTAATGATTGCTTGTAAGACTGGAAAAGAATTCAGGGTGAGAGGGACTGAATGAATGTGACATTTATATAGTACTTTTCAAGACACTCAAAATGCTTTACAGACCCAATGGGGAGCCACTTTAATCACCACAGTGTAACCCCCCCCCTTCGCACGGATGATGCGACGGCAGCCATTCTGCACCAGTATGCTCACCACACAGTAGCTAAGGTGGTGAAGTGGCAGGAGAGAATTCACCAGTTAGATATAGGGGATGGTTAGGAGGCCAGATTTGAAAGGGCTACAGTGGGCAATTTTAAGTAGGGCATTGGGGTGCCTCCTCTACTCTTTCTGAACTGTGCCCAGGGATCTTTTACGACCTCAGAGAGTCAGGACCTCAATTTTATGTCTCATCTGAAAGACGGCACCATTTTTACAGCACGGCATCCCCGCTCCTGCACTGGCATCCACAGAGAGCACAGGAGAGGCTAACCAGATTATCTGGTTTGGTGCATTGGTACAGGTGGTACAGGAGCTGGTTATGCTGGGGGAGTTATGCTTTGCATCATATAACAGCCAAGTGTGGGTATAACTGCTGCTTGCTTCTAGGTTAGGGTTTTATTTCTTTAATATCGACAGATATTCCGAAACGGAAGAGAAAAAAATATCGTATGCTTCCTTGTGATAATGTTGAAAAGTCGGGATATTTTAGTGTTTCATATTTGTAATTCGCCTGTGAGACGGAACCTTCAAGAAAAGGAAAGGAAAGTGGAAGACAGAAAATGTGACCCCTGGTTACAGTATTAGTGTCTGCCGGCCGGCAGTGCCGACTCTGTAGGAACTCCAGTGCCTGCGTTTAGCTTGGCAGCTGCCCTGCTCGCAGCTTCCAATGGCTACAGGCCTGGCGTCGTCACACGTGTCCCGGGCCGGAATCGGGACGCCTCCTGGAGTGACGGGAAAGCACCGGACGACACTGGGGCAGGTGGTGTGGCCTCTGTTACGGCTGACTGGCTGCCTTCGTAGAGCTGTGCTCACAAACCCAGGTTGTGCACCGGAGGGCTGCCTGTACTTTGCACGGAAGCCTTCGAGCGTCTTCCAGTCGCGGCTGGAGGCCCTGTGCACTATGCCCACGAAATACCAAGATTGGCGCGTACGACGGCTGCCAAGGCACCAGCAGATCACTTACTGCTTATGTTTTTGATTACTCAGCAATATGGCGAAAATAAGATGAGACGTGGCAGATAAGGGTCCAAATCAAAAAAAGAGCGGAAACCTCAGTTGTGTGGGAAGCAGATGACATTAAAAGTGAATGAGAATGCAGTTGTTGCAGAACTCGAATATCACGACATTACGACTGCATTGCAACAGCATCTTAAAATAAGACACCGACAGACATACCCAATAATGCGCGATTAGCCGTAGCTAACTATAAGCTATGTGACCTTTAGCTGCTTGGTGTGTCCTGTTGGATTACACACTCGCACATCTGGCACGACTCTCACGCTCATGCACAAAATCTTACAGTAAATCTATATTATTCCATTATTACCCTAAATTAGCTACATCTAAGTGGCTAGTTTAACACGTGTCCGAGGGTCATTAGGTGTTTTCTTTCTTTCCTTAATTTGATTTATTTTTAATATAGAATTCTACACACTTAAACACATGTCCGCCATATCAGTGAGCCAAATATCTAGCCTTCCTGCAGCACCGGAGCATTAGCACTTCATAATTTTAGGCTCTTTGCATTCCGAATGTCCAGGCACATCCAGTGGGCAAACAAACCTCTCGGCTAATTGAATGGGACATGATTCTTATTTTCGTTTCCCTCAGATCCCGTGGAGACATTTCCCAGGGCTGCTTAATCAAACAAAGTTTACATTAGGCTTCAAACAAAGCTTGAGGGTTCATCGCCCAGATTAAACTGGAAGGGCGGTTCGGGCTGTAAGTTCAGAGGCCATACTGGGGGATGTGGAGTCCTCAGTTTCTGAGAAGTCCTTTGTCTCTGCAGTTATCCAGTACTACCAGTTAAAATGACAGATTTATCATCATTCAGGTAGCTCTTGTGAAATGCCTGATTCTAATATGTCAAATGGTGCTTTCTGGAGGAAGGAATCTAGTATTAATTAGTGTTTTCCATGTTGTCTTAGTTGCATGCTGCTTCTTGCTGTGTCACGGTGTGTCACAGTCCTTAACCCATCGCTAGGGTAGCACTTAGCGTTGGCCTGTAGTCCAAGACCACAGCTTAACCTATCACTATGGTAGCACTTAGCGTGGGCTGTAATCCGAGAACGCACCTTAACCCGTCGCTATGGTAGCACTTAGCGTTGGCCTGTAGTCCGAGACCGCGGCTTAACCCGTCACTATGGTAGCACTTAGCGTTGGCCTGTAGTCCAAGACTGCGCCTTAACCCGTCGCTATGGTAGCACTTAGCGTTGGCCTGTAGTCCGAGACCGCGGCTTAACCCGTCACTATGGTAGCACTTAGCGTTGGCCTGTAGTCCAAGACTGCGCCTTAACCCGTCACTATGGTAGCACTTAGCGTGGGCTGTAATCCGAGAACGCACCTTAACCCGTCGCTA
>JAODKN010000025.1:308250-324017 GCA_026774425.1 Petrocephalus zakoni
AGCGTTGGCCTGTAGTCCGAGACCGCACCTTAACCCGTGACTATGGTAGCACTTAGCGTTGGCCTGTAGTCCGAGACTGCGCCTTAACCCGTCACTATGGTAGCACTTAGCGTTGGCCTGTAGTCCGAGACTGCGGCTTAACCCGTCGCTATGGTAGCACTTAGCGTTGGCCTGTAGTCCGAGACTGCGGCTTAACCTGTCACTATGGTAGCACTTAGCGTTGGCCTGTAGTCCGAGACCGCACCTTAACCCGTGACTATGGTAGCACTTAGCGTTGGCCTGTAGTCCGAGACCGCACCTTGCCATTTGTCATGTTTATTGTTCTGCTTCTCAAGTTGAGTATAAAAACAACCTTGTCCTGTTGTTCACCTCCTCAGAAATTAATTTGTGCACCGTTTCCATGGCGAGCAGCGGGGGGTGGGAGGTCAGCGTGTGTTGACTACATTGGAACGCTGACTTGAGAATAAGAGTCAAGCCCCTGTTATTGCTGGAAGAAAAACATGCGGCCTGGCATTGCTGTGCACTTTTCGTTATGCGCCGTGCACGTCTGTGACATGTCAGGCATGGTCTATCCATTACAAATATAGCAACTCATGCTAGTCATGCTTTACTAGCAGATTTTTAATAGATTTGAAATTTTGCATTGCATGCAAATAGTGTGCTTCACTTAAACTCTAATTTCAAAATTAGTTGGAGAGTATCTGTGAAAGTATGTTTAAA
The DNA here is from genome assembly GCA_026774425.1 of Petrocephalus zakoni. Lineage (NCBI taxonomy): Eukaryota > Metazoa > Chordata > Actinopteri > Osteoglossiformes > Mormyridae > Petrocephalus > Petrocephalus zakoni. The sequence continues at coordinate 308,971 of JAODKN010000025.1, forward strand.
GACGTATGTTTCCCAAAAAGACCAGTGAGGTATCCAATTAAAATACAGTTGTGGGTGTAGTTTCTTCTTTTTGGTCACTGTAATCTATGAAGTTAAAATATCTCTTTGTTGTATAAAAGCCTGTCTGTTTGGGTGTCATTCAGTGATGTCAGATAGAATAACCAGATGGCCATAATGTCACCAATCAGAGTTTTGAGGCTGATTGATTGGTCGATTGACAGCAGGGCAGACACTTTCCAGAGTAGCTTATGTTCAACATGACTGAATGTAAACATAAAGTCAGCTGCCTCACTCCCCCTACTGCAGAAGCGGAGCAGTTACCCTCACCGATCAGCCCCTCGAAACACCAACATGACCGTTAAACTGCCTCTTTGGTCCAGACTACCTGCATGTTGACATGGAACGCTCACTTACTTCTACAAGGAAATGTTGGACATCTCACCTGTCATATTAAAGCATTTAAATCAGCCAGCTCTGCTTTTGCTAACTCTGGAGAGGATGTAATGCGTTTTAGCTGCTGTGAGAGCGGCCATGGTATATGTATAATCAGGCCGGGTGAAATTTACGCGGTTAATCCATACTTGCATTTCCTGCTCTGTAGCGTCTGTCAGCCCTGGATTTGGGGCTGAACTTCCTGTGTTGCGTGCACTGTGAATATGCTGGGCCTACTGCTCATTCCAGCCGCTCGTCTGTGGGAATCCACGCTCTGTTATTATTGCCCTGGTCTCAGACCATGTTTAATTGTGCGGACAAGCATGAATCCCCACATTGAAGTACAGCACTCAAGGTTTTATGTAGGGTGGACATTACATAAAATTATTAAATGCAGGATGCTTATCTGCAGGGATGGAAATCATGGAACAAATCCAGAAGTGAGTCACTTAGCAGATTTTTAGATTTATAAAGGAGTCAGAAATAGGTTGATGGATGCTGTTTAAATTTGTTCCTTGACTCAAGCACAGCTTGAGGTCAGGAAGAATAGAGGACGTGGATGTGTGGGCGATGTCCAACAGCAGCTGAATCCCCAAACTCTGCTTTTCCCAGATAGAGGGTTCCTGATATTTGGCGCTGATTAAGCTCTTTTTTTTGCAAATAATTAGTATATTTCCCCCCTTATATATTGGTCACTTCCTCTGAAGTTAGTGATGTCGCCCCCCCCCCCAAAAAAAACCAATAAGGTCATATGACACATGGATGTCTTTGCTTCAAACGGAGTTATTTCATTTCTTAGTTATTTGAGTTTACTTGGCTTCGCAGTTATCTCCCAGTTTTTACTGAAAATCTGATTAAGAATCCTGGGAAGTCTGGAAAATCTCCTGGCTGTCATTAGACCATCTTGGTGCTTATGTGGTGGATGAGCCTAGGCAGCGGGTAATGTGTAAGGGGTGGATAAGTGCTGTGCTGCTGCTATTTTTCTGATCGTTTTATCATTTGTGTACAGCTGTGTAATCTGCATGACATCCAAACAGTCTCATTTGCCAACGTTCATTGCCGCATTTTCCAGATGGTCAAACTGCCGACACTCGCCGAGGTGATCCACGAAGACCCAGTGAAACCGTGCTTATTTGAGCTAGTCCAGCATCACCATAGTCGCGAATGACACGTCAATAGAGCGCACACTTCGTGATGCGAATTATCAGACCGCTGCTCTTGTGAATTTGGCCTGTAGATGGTATCTGAAGTTGGGGGATCTGGTCCTATCTAATATCGGCCTTTTTTTGTTCCCTGACTGCTCTGTTCCCCAGAAAGGACACGGTGATCAGGAGTGGGTAAGACGGTGCTGGTTGCGGCTCCTGGAGCCTCCTGGAGGAGTGTAAATACTCGTCTCCCTATAGGAGGTGGAGCTCCCTGGGTTGTCTTGACGACATGCTTCTGTGGTCCCTCCTTCTGCTGCTTCCTGCTGTCACACCTGTCCCAAACAGCGGGAAAGCACGCGGTGCACCCTGCCAAGCGCGGCACTGCCTTGGCTGCAGACGGCCCGGCGGCTGTGAGTTTTATGGCGCTTTTTACGGCCTTTGCTCTAGGACGGGAGAGTCGTGCCGTGCTGTCACGTCAAACGGCAGGTCACAGCCCCTCCACCGGTGGTGTAACACCGTCCAAACACTCCTTCCCAGTTTGTTGATGAACATATTATGTGCTTGTGGCATGTGTCACAGCTGGCATGGTGAGGGCTAATGAAGGGGGGCAGTGAGGGCCAACTCGGAAGGCGCTGCTTGATTGCCACAGAAGCTTTGCTGTGTTTTTAATGTGGTTGAGGGGTTGCCAGGCGCTTTAAACGGGTCCAGAGAATTCCCCCCCTCTCTCATGCGGCATGTTAGCCCAAGACGGCCCCCGTGTTCTCCACGCGCTGCCTCAGAGCTGTTGGGGGCTCTCCAGGTCCCTCAGGGGATGTTCTAAGGTGGCGTCCAACTATATTTAATTCCAGCCTCTGCACTGCAGCCTTTTTCGGGGCGCTGCTCTTCGGAGGATGGATGCAGATATCAGTCAAACCGGCATTATTCAGGCTGCCTATGAAAAAGTCATGCGATGGATCACGAGACAAACTTGCTAGTATCGTCCACCCAGAACGATGCCTCACAGTATACCTGTCAACAGCTTTAAACCTTCACTAAGTCAGGCTGATGCCAAAGCAGAATCTCCCCAGGCCCTCGGCGAGTGATTTATCCTTGCCCTGGGTGTAAAACTGAGCATCCAGGGAGTCAGACACGCTCTTTGGGGTGAGATTTTGGCAGAGGCGTAAAGTCGGAAGCCTCCTCGCATGGGCTGTCAGGGGAGTTCTGATTGGTTAAATGGTCTTATCGCTGCTGCTTTGAAGTCGTAAGTGAACAACTAACATTTTGATGCTCGGAGCTGGAAATTGAGCTGCATTTTGATGTTTGCTGAGACAATTTCCAAATACAGCTCTCCTTACCACTCTCTGGGCTTATGTTTGTTTCCGTTCATTTATTTCCTAAATCATTTGTCTCGATACCTTCTACAATTGTGTTTGTGCCGCTGATAATTTTATCTGTAAAATTTGAGTAGTTTCTATCCAAATTAATTCAATCAGCTTCATCACTCTGCCCTGAAAGGCACGTGATTAAAGCCCATGGCTTTTATAGCGATAGAACTTTTTCAGTAATATCTAACTTCAATTTGCAGTCCCAATCCACAAACCCCGGAAAAAGAGCAGGGACCTTAAAATTTCCCAGAAATGTTCATCTCCAGCTCATTTAACTGTCCAATTTGCTTCCCCTCCTTCCTGAAGGTTTTGAAACCGCCAAGTCCTTCGCTCTCCACGGAGCTCGTGTCATCCTCGCCTGCCGGAACAAGGCCCGTGCTGGAGAAGCCGTGCGCCTCATCCTGGAAGAGTGGGTGAGTTTGACCCCCCGCACCCCCACCACGGCATGCAAGTCTGGTGGCACAGTCTGTCAGGGTTACAGGGAACAGAATCTCATAGATACTATTCCCCGTAATAGATGGCGGATTTGCTGTGCTGGAGGGAAGGTGTGTTTTACAGTCTCAGGCCCTGCTCATACATGCAGGCCCTGCTTTCGTTCATAAAATGTGCTTCCTAGCTTTGGGCAGACACTATGCATGATGTCCATTTATTACAGGTTAGTGTCCTTGTTTGAGCTTTGCTGCCGCAGAGATGTGTGCTTCCCTTTGGTCAGTGACCAGCTCCACCCAATAGTCCTTGAGCTGGGCAGCCCTATCCAATAGAGAGAAAGGGGCTGTACCTGTAAGCTCCGCCCCTCATGGTTGTACACCTGTAAACTGTTAAAAATATGCTCTATGTGGACGGTGGGAGCGATCACTGAAATAGTACTTATTTGGAGCAGTGGGATGTGGGGGGAAGGGGTTGATAATTAACTTTGATTATTGCACTAATATTATGGCAGTTTGACAGTCACACAGATGTATGAGGGAAAATAAGCGAATGAAATGCAGGTGCTGGAGCAGAAAGAATAAGTGATTACAGAACTTTAATTACCACGAACCTGGGGCTGAGGGGGAATTAGCTGATTAATTACAGGATGCTTATAGATTACAGCAAGTCGTATGCATTTCAGCTCCCAAATATATAGAGAAAATGTGTGTGTGAGTGTGTGTAGAGTATATAGATCTATATATACACACACATATATATGTATATAAATATACATATATGTATATTCATACATATGTATGTATATGTGTGTGTGAATGTTTTACATATATATTTTTTTCATAATTTTTTTTAAAGGAGCCCCTGCCATGACTAATTCATCTATGCTGACAGTACTACAATCTGTCTTGGCTTGTTTAACAAATGTACTGCTTGCTGTAAGCCATTTGATTGGGACTGGAGCTCTTTGCTTTAAATAATACATTTCAGATGGCAGTGCGGCCGTTTATGTGGAAAAATGGCCCTGGAGCAGCCTTTAAAGGAGCTGTAATCCTGCCTTTAGCGCATTTCCCTGGTCAGTTTGGTCATTTAAACCTTTTTAAGCGAAATGACAGCCATCCCTAACAATCCATCATTCGGGGCAACAAATGAAAGTGTGAGAAATCGCAGTAGGAAGCCTGGGACAATGGGGCGGCTTTGGACGGGAGCCTTAACGGGCCTAATTAAAGGACTGGGTGGACTTATTTTTCCTTCCAAACCAGTCTTAAAGTGCTGGTTTATGAAGCGCGTCCTGCGCGGGTGAGCGCCCCCTCGTGGCCTGTTTCTGGAGCGGGTTTGCTATGGGGAAAGGAGCTTCTCTTGTAAAGGAACCCAGGCCTGCGGCAGTCTTCCACAAAACTGCACTTTGTAACAGGTCTGTCCCACTCCAGGAGCAGCACGCAGGGCAGTGGGGCTGGGGGCACGTGGGCACAGATCAAGCCTTCTCGGAATATGATGGATGGCTCTCCCCCTGCGTTCTCCCCTGCCCTGTAACAGAGGTTAATTGGACCCACGTTGTGTGTAGAAGCCGTCCCTGCATCAGGACCTTGTGTCTGTGGAGCTGCTCGCCGTATGCCAAGACCGTGTCTGCTGTCAGGACGGCCTTAAATCCTCACTCCCGCGGTCGCTGCTGGTCACGCTCGCCGAGTGCTTAGGGACCAGAGAGGCGTGGCCGGTGGCTAAAATCTGCCCTAAGCTGGCTGGGTCTTTGGGCTCTGGGGGACATAGGCAAGGCTGCTCTGGCCACATTGTGACAGTGGCATTGAGGCAGAGCAGCTCCGCAGACAAGCAGTAATGTAGTATTAGTAATAATAATAGTAGCTGCATTTATCTGGTGCTTTTATCTAAAGGGACATACAGTAGAGGGAAGGGTAGCAGTTTGTGTATGCTCCCTGGGATTTGAACTCACAACCTTTGCTCTCTCGGATTTGAACTCACGACCTTTGCTCCCTCGGATTTGAACTCACGACCTTTGCTCCCTGGGATTTGAACTCACGACCTTCGCATTGTTAGCGCAAATGCTCGACTTGTGCTACAAGAGGGAGCTCGTATGACAGGGCACGCTAACTAACCAAGGAGACTGCGGTGTCCATGCATGCTACCGGGCTCTGTGTTCATGGCAGAAGGCAGGGAGCTTCACCTCCTTGTCGCAGCATGCTGGGACTGGTGTCCCACACTTGTGCAGACTGGCCTGATTTGCTGATGTCCTGCTGGGCCAGGCCGGGTCCAGTCCACCCATGCTGAGGACTGGCCAGGCTTCTGCAGCGGGATCCAGTCGACCAGCCTTGCAGCAGAACCGATTTTGACAAATTTATGACATTTTTCTGAATATAAAGCGTGGGTTTTTCCGTTGGTGGCTGATGTCAAAGCCTAAGCTGGTGAAGATCCTTCTATTTTTAACTTTGTGTTTTTTCTTTTTTTACCTGGCCTTGAGTGGAGGAAATGAGGAATTTGGGGGGGGGTCTGATTTATTTTAATCAGGAAGGAATTATCTAACATAAATCTCCCCTAGGGGAGAGAAAATGGTCCTAAAGCAGTCAGGGGGAAAAATATCAATAGGAGCGAGAAAAGGAATAATTGTTCCAATTCACTGCTTAATTGATTTGAAAATGTAATGAAAAGGCAGTGGGAGCCAGTTTGTGTTCACTGCACTTCGCAAACACTGCGAGCGCTTAGAATCTGTGCTTCTCTCGCACCGACGTGCAGCATAATTACATTATTTGGAAACGATACACTTTTGCAGTGAGTGTTTTGTAGCAGTCTGTGACTGGGCATAGTCCCATCATCCTCAGTTATGCCATCGATTGGTTTTTTCACCGCATTGATGACCTAAAAATAAGTGTTTTCTTTTTAATGGTGTCATGATTTGATAAAATTTTGGTGATTTTGTCTCATTTGGACTTGGTTATTTAAAAAAAAACAACACTGGCCAGTGCCAATGTCAACTGAGCACTGAAAGCTGGTTTCTTCATAAGTTTCATTTCAGAGAAATGTCAGAGAAACTTACCAGCTGCCTTTGTCCTGTTCCCACGCCCTGTGTTCGCCAGACTGGGAGTGACTGGGAGTGACTGGGAGGTTACCCGCAAGGTGACTGTTTGTTTTAGGCTCTGTGTTGGTCTTTGCTGTAAGATCCATTTGTCTATGTGTCATCATGATAATAGCTGGGACATACAAAGTGGAGGATTTGACAGACAAAGCTGGTCTTTGACAAGGTGTAAGGCAGGCTTGATGCTTCTGCTGATTCCATTCACCGTAATGCTATTTCTTCCACACATTATCTCACACGTTACCGTCTTTGAAGCTGAGCAGTATTAGTTCGGCTCATATTTCAGATATTATTCTTACTTTGCAGTACAGTAGTACCTCTGGCACATAAACTTTGTAGAACAGGGAACTGAATAGGTTTCATGCACCTAATGCAGCTCAGAACAAGGCATCTTTTATTTTAGGGTGAGGTGCAAGTTTTGGCAAAGCCCGTTAGCTGGAAGGATTTATAAATGCTGATTCCTTCCAGATGTAAAAATGTACCACGAGTTGGGAGCTTGAGTGTGGAAATGAAATTCTCCCTTTTTTATGAGATTATTGTAGATCATTGACCTACCTCGAGTCACTGGAGAGAGAAATCTGTAGCACGCTGTCAGTGTAATGCACTGTACGGCTTCATCCTGACAGCCGCTGGTGAGCTAGTGGCTTAAATTACCGAGTGAACACAGGCCCACAGAGCTGAATGTGTGTTTGCATTGCGTATGGGAGAGTGCCCATAGACCTCACAGAGCGGGCTGTGCGTGCTAGTTGTGGTCTTTTCGGGGTTCGGCCTTTCGGGTTTAAGGGGTGCGATTAAGTCAACTAACCAGTGGCAGTGGTCATTAGATGTCCAGGTGGGGGTCAGTTTGAAGACGATTTGCTGTAGCCTCCTACATGGTGTTTGGGACCCGGCAGCTGTGGGTGCGAGCCAATCAGGTCAGAGATGGTCATGTTGCCCCCGTGACATGCTCATACACCTTTTGGCCAGACTTCCACTATTGGCCCCACTTGATTGGTGATGTTGGCGATACAGCCATTTGTCAGACTGTCATGTCAGACGCAGGCTGGCACGAGCTGCGCCGTTTGCGGTTTGAACAGGAGTCTGATTAATGAAGAAGTTTTGGGCAGGCTGACCTGAAGGAAAGCAGAATTAGACCCTGACTGAGAGCCAGAAGAAACGAGCTTGAAATCGTTAAGTCGACAGTCAACACCAAAATTCTTCTGGGATTGGGGGTTGGGGGGGGCATTTCAAGTTCTGGGTCTACATGCCCGAGTACAGGTGGGCATACCCTCAGTAAGCGCCCACGTGTATGTGGTAAACTTGAGGATACGGCAGGGAAATGGTGGCCTAATGGTCAGGGAAGCCCAGTTGAGTGAAAGGTTGCTGGTTCAAATCCCCATACAGTAAGGTACCACTGAGATACCCTGAGCAAGGCACTGCCCCCAAGCACTGCCCCCTGGGCATTGAATTAGCTGCCCACTGCTATGTCACATGTGGGTTAAATGCAGAGGACACATTTCGTTGCAGTGCACTATGTGCTGTGGTGTGTCAGCAGTGACCATTAATCTTAAACCTGCGTGAACTACTGTTGCTTTTAAGGTCAGTGTGATAAGCAGCTGAAACTCCAGAAATCCGTAATTGGCACGTGTTCAATATTTCAGTCCTTGGCCTAAATGCAAATACATGCAATTACATGCAATTACTTTTTTTAATGCAGCTCTCTTCTGCAGTGCATTGTAATTAGTCCCCGTGGTCAGCTGTCGTAAGTGTGTGTGCGTACGCGCTCATCTGTCTGGGCTCATGCCATCGGTGAACGCCAGTGCATTATACTGGGATCAAAACACACCTCTGAAAAGGAAGTGATGAGACCACAATGACTTCCTGAAGTCTGAAAAATAAGAAAGCCTGGAGCCGGCAACACTCTGGATGGTAATGAGCTTGCCTAGCCTAGCAGGTAGGGCCATTCCAGACCTTATTATGAGCTTAATTAGACATGACTGAGTTTGCCATTGATATGTCTACCTATAAATAGTTTCTTATTAAGGCCACAGTAAAACCTAGGATCCTATGAAATGGCAGTCTTGGGCTCCATTATAAGATGCCAGAAAAAAAAAACAAACGCTTTTATGTCTCTGTTGTTACAAGGTACATCTAGTTTAAGTATGACATTTCTCCATGGCAAGGACTTGGAGAAGAGTCATTGAATGGGGCAGTCATTTTCGCACTGCACTAATTTCTGTGCTTCAGCATTTTATTATGAGAGCAGTGGCTGATGGGAGTTCAGGATAGTGGGACGTTGGAGACTGCAGCTCAAATTTTATTTATTTTTTAATTTAAGGGAAAAAATTCTCCTCTTGGAATGTAAGCCCTTATGCAGTATAATTGGGGAGGGGCGTCCTACACATGGAAACGATGGACCTGTCATGGATGCTGCTGCCATGCCGACGGCAGTGTCGCCACGGAGACAGGAACCACAGCTAACTTTGCAGATGCACCAACTGGGGCGAGCGACTAACTAACATAAAAATAAAATAGCTTCAGAAATTAAATTTAACGTTAAATACCTGTGACGAATGGAACGTAAATTGAGCCAATGCAGTGTGATATTCTGCAGTGTTTTGTGTGTATTAGCAAACACGCTAACAGCGGGCAGCCGCAGCGGTCTTCCTGTGATGCAGACCCTGGGTCCAGCCTATTGCTCATTGCCACTTTATCCACAGTCAGCTTCTTCCCCCATCAGCTGCTCGTATGTGAGGAAATTCAAGCCTCACTTCCTAATGGTATCATCGACTCAGGCCACCGGACATTTTACTTTTTAAGTCTCATTTTTACATTTTACTGGCTTTCCCCCCCCCATAATAAAAGATATTTTGCTGAGAATTTTATTGGGAAGATGACTGATTATATGAAAGGCACCGAGTCTGGAGACAGGCCAGATTGCAGAAATGATAAATTGCTGTTGGATTATTTAGTCATGATCATCTGGTTATAGTCAATGGCGGCTTATCGCTGGTTTTGTGAAATGGTCCTGAGGAAGCCGCCAGCTTACAGCAGCTGTCCAGCACGCGGGACCCCCCTCCATAGCATCTCTTCCTCACCTTGTGATCATTGGGGAGATGCAGGTCATGCTGGGGGGGGCTGATTTATTTCTTTGGACGACCCGGTGATGTGGGCGGAGTCTCCCGAGTGACCCGGTATTGGCGTGAGCTTCTGGCTGGCAATGTTATGCCTGAATCCCTTGTAGTTCTCATCAGGGCCTCCATGGCATGAGCTTGAGGAAAGCGAGGCGTGTAGAGCATAGCTGGTAGGGCCTTTTACGAGTCTTGCCATATCGCTGAGGTCAGCTGTTGGTTTGGTGGAGTTTCCTCCCTCATTGGAATAAATGCACTAGTCTTGTATGTTGTGTGGGCTGTGGTGCTACTGGGTCACTTCCAAGTCTGTGACATACTGGTTACACCTGCTTGACCCTCCCAGCTGGACCGGATCACTTGGCAGAAGGACAGGGGTGGCGTGAGTGCACCAGAGGACCACAGTGCCACTCCTTTGGCTCGCCACACTGGAGTTCACACCTCAAGTCATTGCTCCTTGTCTGGCAACCCAGCCAATCGAACTGGTCCACAGGGGCAGGGGTTTTGGCGCGGCTCTTCAGACGCATGAGACGGTTTGCCAGCTTCATCATTGGAGTTTAGAGTTGAGAAAAGATAAATATTTATGCACCGAATGTGTTTTACAGTACAAACTCTGTTCATCTTGTTTATACAGTTCCACTGGTGTAGCTTTTATGATCTGTTATGAAGTTGCCATAAACCACTACAGAAGAGGGAAAAAAGGACAGGAGGAGCAGATGTGCTGAGCCAGGCATCGCGGCCGGGGCTCTCTGGTGCCCTCTTAAGAGGATGCTTGGTATTGCAAAGACACATAGCTGAAAACAGGGGGTGCTTCAGTCTTACGTTCACAAGCCAGAAACAGGATTTAACAGCAACTCTGCTCAGTTTAAGGAGCAAAATGGCCCATTTTGCATGGTTAAAGAAAGCAACAAAAAATGTCAGTTAGCTGCAAGTCGTAGCCAGAGATACTGCTATCGCCAGCATCTGTTGGCACTGCCCTGGTTTTTCATGTGAAAATGGCCCACTAGGTCACCCCTTCCCTGATGTCACCAGCACTAGGCTCTGGGTTAGGATTTTTGGGTTGTCTTCAGTCTTATTTACACTGGGGCAGAGATTCCTGGCAGGCAACTTGGCGAAAGCACAAGTCAGCCAGGTTGCACCTGTGTCTCAGTTGCACAAGGTGCCCTTACTCTGGCCCTCTGCTGCCACCACCAGGCACGGAGGTGCGCTGCATTTCACACAGCTAGAGTGACCCAACAATATGTCACACCTCCAAATCGGTTTATAAACATTACAATTTACTTTAATGCTGCAAGTTTCATAATACAATAAACCTAGTACTATACAGTTATCTACAATATATAGTTTTCTTGTTTATTAGGTTGCAGTAGGGCTTCCTTAGAGAGAACCCTCTTTGGGGGGGTGCTAACCCCAGCACCTGCTGCCCCTCATATACTGTTGTTGCATGTCTGCTTGGCTCTCCCCCGTAACGTTCGCTGCGAGGACAGGTTAAGCTGGTGGTTAACTTGTTAAGCGGTGGCTGTAAAGTCTTCCCAGTATTCCCATTTAAAATTCTGCACGTCTTTTCACTGTTCTTCCCAAGAGAGGCGTATAATGGACCCCTGAAGGCTGTAATTACTGATGGAAGCTCCTTCCAAGGCTTCTGTGTACACATCACCAGATCCAAGGTGCTTTTTAATTCCCTCCCCAAAAAAAAACCTAGCTTTTTGTCCCCCCCCCCACTCCCAAATATAAATAACCATTGCAAATGAGCCTCTTTGTATCCCCATTAATTGCCCAGCGCGCCTGTTATTACCTGAAACCCCCACACCCCCAACTGGGTGGGTGTTGGTGCGACCAGCAGCTACAGAAGGCCATTGGGTTAGGTTGGCTTGGGAACCAATTAGGGCAAACCAAAAATCCTCTGAGACTTCGAGAGATGGATGGAGGAAAAATTCCCAAAAATCTTGAGGGGGGTGGGGGATGGGGGGCGGAGACACAATAGAGCATAACCACAGACTGAGAGGGCTGTGTCATGTGATCACATTATCATATCATGGGTGCCGTGATGCCACTGCTGTGGGAGGAGGACAATCCCTTTATCAGTCCGTTTTGGCCACAGTGAGGAAGACGGGCAAGTATCTTTAACAAGTATTGTAAGTTTTAGGTCGGACATCTTTTTTGCGATCTGGATGGCGAGCCCTTTTAGAAATGACAGGATGTCAACAGGAGTCAACCACTTCAGCATGCTGTGAACATGAGGTTATGTCCGTGCTGGGCCATCACAAGCTTCCACTTTGGCTGGGTTAGATGGGCTTCAATGACCAGCAGGAACCATGTCTTCAGCCTGGACCTGGAATGGTATTCTGAGGTGGTCGTGGGGCCGACTGAATGGAGAGGCCTCGTCACAGGCTGTTTGTTTAGTGCAGTTTGAGCTCTTACAGCTTGAGAACACTGATACTGTTAGCTGTCCATTACGCTCGCTCCTTCTGTAGCATGAGAAGAATGGGCCCATCACCCCATTGCCGACTCCTTGCTGGAGCATTTGTTAAAGAAATTGAATTGGAAAATATTATCTAAATGCTGTTCCGTTTGCATTAAATTCCTATTAATTTGCCCCAGATAGAATGTTAAGTTGTGACATTCGTTTTGCAGAGAGCAGTTTTATTGGGCGATATATTACTGTAAATGGCGGTAAATAGAATTATGTGGCCTGCCTCGTCTCTTTCCTGACGGGTGTGGGTACAGGCCCTGGCCGCTGGGGCTCTGCCGGGGTCCCCGAAGACTGCAGACACTTGCAGGCCTGCCTTCCTCGGGGATGCCAATATGCACATCAGGTCAGTGTGAGGGCACAGGGCACAGAAGGTTCTGTATTATCATTATTTTGTTCTCTAAGTTTTCGATTCTGTTAAAGGGGGCCATCTTTTGGGCTGTCAGTCACACTCAGGAGTAAGACCTTTGGTTATGTAGAACTAGCAGTGAGGATGCAGTCGCAAGTAAAATCTGTAAAAGGAATAAAAACAAGCAGAAGCCGTGTTCCTCTTGCACACACAGATGTTTATCTCCTTCACATTTCCGTCCTTTTTGAAGGGAAGTGATGATTATAATCTCCTGCTGTGGGTTTTAGGGTGATTTCATCGGGGTGACTGAGAGCACCAGCTCAGCTTGACCTGAGCACGCAAAGGGAGGTCTGAGCACACGAAGGGAGGCCTGAGCACACGAAAGGAGGCCTGAGCACACGAAAGGAGGCCTGAGCACACAAAGAGAGGCCTGAGCACGCAAAGGGCGGCCTGAGCACGCAAAGGGAGGCCTGAGCACGCAAAGGGAGGCCTGAGCACGCAAAGGGAAGCCTGAGCACGCAAAGGGCGGCCTGAGCACGCAAAGGGGCGGCCTGAGCACACAAAGGGTGGCCTGAGCACGCAAAGGGAGGCCTGAGCACGCAAAGGGAGGCCTGAGCACACAAAGGGAGCCCTGAGCACACAAAGAGAGGCTTGCCTTCAGCCGGAGCTGAAAGCTGCACCGAGGAGCTTGAGGACAGCCTGCTTGCTAGCGGGACCCTGCGGTGTCTGACACAGCACCTGCATTCTGGGGAGAGGGGGGTGTAGTCGGCGAGTTTGGGCCCGATGTGCGGAGCAGACAGGCTCACTCACAGGACCCTGCGGGTCACGGGGGACCCTGTCAGTCGGTGTGGCTCAATGCGTTCCATTCCCATCTCATTGCTGACAGATAAAAAGCCCCCCCCCCCCAATTTCTATGGTTTGAAGAAAGTCTCAGATCTCTGATTGGTAGGACCACACTGGCATGAAGGGGTAGCGATGACGATGACTGCTTGAAAAAGGCAGGAAACAAGCACCCCTTTGCCCCCCAGCTGTATGTGACAGGAGAAGGGGGCAGAGTGTGGCTCAGCAGGTTAAGCTCTGTTCCTGTAATCGGAAGGTCTCCAGTTCAAGCCCAGCCTCGGCGCGTCTGTGGGCCCTTGAGCAAGGCCCTTAAGCCCCAGCTCCCTGGGCGCACCTCGAGGTGGCTGCCCTTCACGGCCAAGCTTGCTCTCACGGAACGCGAGGTTGGGGAAGGTGAGAAGGCAATTTCCCCACAGGGCTCAATAAAGTATCGCAAAATCAAAAAAAGAAAAACAGCTGTATGTCTACAGGAGATGGCGGCTTCCTCTCGCCCCCGTGGACGCCGTGCTCCCTGGGGGAGGCAGAGTGCGTCCTCTGCCCCACGTGGCATAGGCTGTAATGCCACAGAACCGGCATATATTTAAATGTACGGCAGCAGAGGAGAACCTGAAAGGAGGGATAAGCTGCTTTTGTCTTCCGTCAGCAGCAGGTCTAATTTAAAACGGCACCGGGCCCTCTTTCGCTGACTTTACCTTTTTTTCTGAACTTAACATAACCAAAGATTGATATTCCCTGCAAGTGACTGGGAAGGACTCCCAGCTTCTCGCAACAGTACAGCGATAAAAGTGGCGCGATTTCAGTTTGCCGCGGCCCGTAGCACCATGCGACTCTGCCCACCCTCCAAACGCCCCCTTTGCTGTTTTATGTCATTCTTACTAACTGATCATTATTGTCTCAGTGTTTGAGCCCGTGACCTGCTGCATCGGAGCAGATGTGACTCGCGTCTCATATCTGATTCCCAAACACACTTCTGTCTTTCTCTGTTTATTTCAAACTCCTGCCAAGGTGTGGATGCACCTTTGGGGGTCAGTTGCAGGTGTGTTGGGGTAAGGGGGGGGGTGTCTGTAGGAGGGGTAGCCTGGACCCTCTCTCGCCGTTCTGCTGTTGCCACTTCGAGAAGTAAAAGCATTGCAGTGAACGGCTAATTATCAGCCGTGCGTGCGGAGAGTCAGTATGGGAGTTATTTTTAAACTCTCTCCACATCGACGCTTTGCCCCACCCGCCCTCGCGTGATAAGCTAACGGGAGAGGCGTCCGTATTCGATGCTGGGGGGGCGGCCCTCCTCGAATCGGGAGCAGTCAAAGCCGCCTGCTCTATCAGATTGAGCTGCGTGTGAGCATGCCCCCCCCCCGCTGCAGTGCAGAGGAGCCCCCCAGGCTCTGTGCATTAATCTCCCTTGTCACCTTGACAGCCCTCCTGGGGGGGGCGGGGGGGCCTTGTGCCAAGTGAAAGTCAGGAGTGTCGGGTAGTGGTGATGGCCCTGCGTTCCCATGACCCGTAAGGAAGCACACCTCCATTTCCCGGGTCAGCTATCGGGACCTGGGAAGAAATCCGGCATTGTCGCTACCTCCTGTGTACACAAACATGCAGATCTGCGCTACTATTTCGGGAAAAGTTGTGACATGCTTTGCCCATGGATAGTGAAGAGGTTATCAGTTTTGTCCAGCACTTAAGGAGAAGAAAAGAAAATTCAGGGAAGTATAGTATAGCTGTGCGGTAATAACTGGAGTTCACGTGAGTGCGGTATTTCACAGTAAGTTAGGGTTATACCAAATGGAGTTCACGTGAGTGCGGTATTTCACAGTAAGTTAGGGTTATACCAAATGGAG
>JAODKN010000025.1:333788-344965 GCA_026774425.1 Petrocephalus zakoni
TTTTCCTGTTTTTTGTTTTGGCCATGTACAATTTTTGGTTTTCCTTTTTGGTTTAAATTATGTTTGTTTGTTTTTTGCCTGTTTTTGTTTTGTTTGGATATGTGTTTTTTATAATTGGCTTGACACCCCACCCCCAGTCTTGCTCATTCCGTGTTAACGATGGAGCTGCATGTCCTTTGTGTGCAAAGGCAATGCTTGCTTCAGAAGTGATTCTGTTAATACACTGCACAATTATTTTGCACCATCACCCCTACCACTAGGTGTGAATGCTTCCATGGGGCCCTTGGCTACCATCAGGGCTTATGATAGACCCTACTCTGGTGGCTTGTTGTGTTAGGGTTAGCTCTGGATGTTACTGCTGTGCCCTGACATTGTAGTAGCGTTAGCCGTGGATTATTATAGGGCCCTAAAACCAAACTAGGCTTAGCCGTGGTTGTTATCACAGTGTGTTCCAGTATAGCTAGCCGTGGGTGCTGTCACAGAGTAAGGAAATTGTAGTATGGCTCTGTATGCTACTGCAGTACCCTGAGGCTGTGACAAAGCTGGCTAGGCTAGGCACTGTGGGTGCTGTGGACAGCAGGATGTCAGGGGCAAATTCCAGTCAAGGAAAAATCCAGTACAGGGCTGGAAGCCAAGAAACGGGGGTGTAAGAAACTGTCAAGTTTAAAAAATCCATACATCTATCTTTCTTCCAACTGCTTATCCTGGTCTGGGTCTTGGGGGGCGTGGAGCCCATCCCAGGCAGCACGGGATAGGGTATATTCCGGATGGGATACCAGTCCATCTCAGAGCATAAAGCTGCAATCTGTTCGGGGGGGGGGGCTTGGGGACAGGGGCGTATGAATGAATAATGTAGCATAAGTGTTTTGGGTGAAATGAAATGGGACTTGACAGTGGTTGGAGATGTAAAACTCTAGCACCCCCCCAAAAAGACAAATCCCCCCCTCGCAAAGCGTCTGGAAGAGAGAGACCAGTTTCACAGTGGCCGGCGTGCCGATATATAAGCGCTTACGCAAACTGCTGTTCCGCCCAGGGGCTGGCAGCTTCCCAGCTACATAAAAGCAAGGAGTAAAATACCCAGACTGCTCAGCTTTGTAATTCGTTTAAGTGTTTAAAAAAAAAATGTCATAAGTTGTGTTGGATGAAAGCAACCTCATGACCTCATGTGTCTCGATCCTCATAAGCAAGCAGCCGTATTTGAAACGCAGCTTTTCTGGAACGAAACTCTGTGGTGGCAGCCCATTATCTGGGATGGAGACAGTGCGCGGCCCCTCCCTCTGTGCGAAGGCACTAATAATGAACGCTTTTAATCACCTTTCATTTGTTTGCATTACGGCCCTGACCGCCTCCCATCACTCGGCCTGGCTTCCGCGCGGAGTCGGTGGTCTGCCGTTAACATGTGGCTATTCATCACGTCAGTGCCACTGGTGTGGGGAGAGATCTGTAGTCCATTAAGAAAGTGTTGTGTATACATTGAAATAATATCTGCTGTAATGTGAAGTGACAGTCAAAATTATAGCCAATCACTGGCCGTAAAGGTACCTCTGTGCCAAGCTCAGTAATATTACTGTAGCACTGTTCATGGCTGTCAGCAGTTCTGGGCATCTCCACAGAGATCCATAAGCGCACTTTGGAAGAGGGCGGCTCTGCCAAGGGAAATACTACAACAGTAATATATATTTGTTAATGATAAAAACGGCAATTAAAAGCGGGCTGTGGAGTCCGGTGATGGTTGGATATTAACCCTTTAGCACTAAATTAAAAGAGGGCTCGCACACTTAATAGCTCCTATAAAATGTGTATTTGGTCTGATTGTTGATGTTTTGACCTGTATGGTCTTTACAGATGTTATCGCTTAAGGCCCAGGCCTATAAAATAGCTGCAGGAGAAAATAGCAGGGTTAGGGTACTAGTGCCGAACCAGTCCCAGTCGTTTGCGAAATGGGGAGATGTGAGTACTGGTGCCGTGCTGGGCCGAGCGTGCGGGACTGTAAAATGCACACGCACACTGCAGGAGGCCCATGTCTGCTGATAGATCTGCCATCACTTGGCATAGATTGCTTCAGTCTTGTTTAGCATGACCATATTAGCCTGATTCAGGCCACGGTAGGAAAAGTTGGTCCACTGGCTACTGAGACTTTAATGTATTTCCGATTTTTACTTTGAATGCTGTGAACAGTTTCATTGTATCGCCATCTTGTTCTGATCTGGTTCATAATGCTGTTCAGAGTTCCAGCAGTCAATAAAACAGTACATCCTGGATTTTCCCCATTTCAGCCTTTCAAAGTAACAGGCCAGTGCCAGCATCATAGACTGAGTTGTTGTGTGTGTGTTTTTTTTATCATCATGCCATTATGAGGAATTTTCTTATAACTCCAGTGCTGTAAATCGGGGGTTTTCCACCTGGGGGGTCTGCGAAGCAGTTTCTGACGAAAAGCTAGGTCTCCTAACGCAAAAAAGAACCGGAAAACGAAATATTAAAGCCCCCCCAGGTTCTTAGTGCCTATTTACTCATGAGAGTTACGCATTCATGGTAGGGGGTCCCTAGTTCGGAAAAGGTTGAAAACCCCTGCTCTAAATAATGCACAGTATATTACATTTGCTCTTTAATGATGGGAAATATGTTTTATTCCATGTGAATTTTACATAAATATTTTTGCATTAGAATTTTGCCATCTGGCTTTTCGGTGTTAATGGCATAGCCGTGTCTCCGCGCTCGGCCGTAGGAGGCACAGATATAAATGCTTACTTTTGCATACATCGCACTGGCCGAAATGTTTTTTAAACGAGGTGGCGGACGGCAGCGAGCTGACAGGGGCAGAAATCACGGCGGCGTGCACAGGTGTGGCTAGGAGGCGGTCGCTCGTGTTCCTGTGTCACTGTATTTCCATCCTGGCCTCACCCTGGTGAATATTTATTTTTGTAGGCCTGTGTAGGTTTTAATCATGGCAGTCATCATTTGCAGTAATATGTTCCCATCTGCTCAAAGACTTTCCCCTGCTACTGCTGCAATCTAAAAGTCACTGTGATATATTATGAAAACGTAAAATAAAAAGAGATTTTTAATTCTGAGACCCATAAATTCCAGGGAATCTGATGCCTCCGTATTTCTTTCAAGTGCTAAAGTGCATGCTATTTTTGGAGATTTTTTCCTGCTCATTTTTCTTTTTTGTTTCTACCATTTTTAAAAATGTTTCTTTAGTGTTTATGGTACGTAAACCCCCCCCCCTCCCCCCCCGGCAGATTCCCAGCTTACAGAAGTGAAGTGTAGGGTTTAATTTGAATCCAACTCCTTTCAGAGACCTCTCAAAGCCAGAGCCTGAATTTAATGTGCAAACCAGATGAGCTGCCCTGGCCTGACTTATAGGGAGAAGGAGAGGGGCTGTGGTTCTTAGTTTGGTTACAGCTCAAGTCAAACACAATCAAAGGCTGCTGCCTTTAAATGAAGTATGTACAAAACCCTAATTAGATGCCGAATTCACATACTGCGTATGTTCTGATAATTACCCACAGTTATTCGCCAGCGGAGTGCAGTTCAACAGCTTAAAGCCACTTAATTTTACTCTTGAATTTTTCACTTCTGTGCCAGTGGTAGAAGTGAACTATCAGTTTTAAGGGCTGAGAAGAGTTTCAAAATGAAAAGGGGAAAAAAATGCCACTCATAAATATCCTACAATCCCACTTGATTTAAAGGGAAGTCAGGCTTCCGAGTTTTAGGATTATTTTTGTTCCAGTTCTATTTCTATGGAAACAGTGGGGGAAAAGTATGAATGAGTTTTTTCTTGAAAATGAGAGGGAAGTTTCTTGACTAGGATATGCATTTGCTTTACTCGGGATCTCAGGTGCACCAGGTTTGTCCTTTCTACTATTGTGATACGCAGTTCCCTTCCCAAGCCTCCTGGCTTCAGGCTCCAGGGGGTGTCACTGCAGGGTCTCGAGGAGAGTGTGACCCAGGCTGTGCCTGTCAGGGTAATTAGTTCAGTTTACTCCTACCTAGCAGTAGCCCTGTGTTGATGGAATGATTCTTACTTATTCTCAGTCGCTTCAGTTAATCAGTCGATCAGTCATGGAACGACAATAAGTAATGAATCAGTCAGTAGCATATATCTCTGAAAGCTTGGAGAAAGCACTCCATCAAGCACCCTTCTCCTTAATAATATTTTTTTTTTCGTGAGAGGAGTTTAGGAAAAAAGTCATCATTCAGCACATTACCATCATTTCATGAAAAGCACTATACAGATTACTGTATGTACGTAAAGCTGGCACTGTGTATCTGCGGGAGTCTGTTGCAGGACCCCTCATGGATACCAAAATCTGCAGATGCTCAGCTCCCGTATATAACATGGAGTATTATTTGCATATAACCTGCACCAGTTCTCCCGTAGACCTTAAATCATCATTAGATTACTTAAAATACCTAATACAATGTAAAACCTATGTAAATTGTTCTTATACTGTACAGTCTGTACACCTGATTGAGTTATGTCTGAAAGCATTTATACCCAAGGCCCATAGTAAGTAACATAAATTGACTGACAGATCTGAAAGTGTACACAGTATGAAGTTAGTGTGTTGATTATTATTATAAAGTGTTGTGATTTTATAATCAGATTATTATTTGCTGTAGAGTACTGTGTGTATATTTCCCAAACTGACTTGCACTTACAGATTGCTTCTGTGTAATGACCTGAAACAGAAATACATAAAATAAAACACAGAATATTTAAAATGCAAGTACATATAGAAAATATAATTATAAATGGAGAAAACTTTCTGGGTTTTTTTCACAGAATGATTCCGATCCGCGGATACAGAAGCCCAGCTGTATTATTATTGTTATTCTGCTGTGCCTTATGCGGCCCTGGCTGTTGCATTATGGGTTCAGGCCTGAGGCTTCGCTGCTGGCCCCCTCCCAGCTCTGATGATGTAGGAGGAACCAGAGAAGTGTTTGTGATGATGGCTCCTATGCTTCCTGTCTCCGGTCACCATTATCGACACAAGCGTGTTGTTTCAAATCACCATTCCGATGTTCCGATGGTGGTGGTGGTGGGGGGGGGGGACAAAGATAATTTCACCTGCTCATTTCCACCAGTCCCACTTCGACAAGGGTGCGGTGGCCTATTAACACGGCGTCATGATGAATTATTACAAAACAGCCGGGGTGCCTTGATGGATGAACCTTGGTGTCTCCTTCGGCTCTGAAAACATCCTGTTGCCTTTAAAACATTTAGCAGACGGTCATCGCTGCAACGCCAGGGGCTGCCAGGTCACAGACCATCAGCTCAGGTGTGGCCTGCATGGGCCGTGAGTCTCGACATTAAGCGGCCCTTTTACTGGGGCTGCACAATTGGGACAATTGGGAATTACAGAACATCAATGACATGTCACAGTCTGTTCCCAAGAATGGGATTCACCAGATTCAAAAACACTAACAGTCATAAATTTAACATGCAAAGAAATCATATCTATATCCTTCCCTTTCAGGCCTAATTAACGGCATTTACTTTAAAATGGAACCTGTCATATATTATCAAGTCTGAGTTGGTGGCCATATTGTATTCGTTTCTCTAATTTGATTCATTTATAACTTCATAGGTTGGGAGGTCAAATCACGGATGACGATTGGAAGTTTGTTGAAGCAAATCTCTCAAGAGTGACTGAAGGAGTTGTTAGAACTGCAGTAGTAAGAGATAGGAGACTTGGGAGTAACTTAGAGCCAGCGCAGAAGGTCTCTGACTCAGCCAGGCCGCGTGCAGCTGCTGGACAGGTGGGCTTATGAAAGCGGCCACGCCCATGTCGGCCCGCTCCGAAGGCGGCCCGTTCTTGTGCGTCGGTCCTCAAAATATGCTAATAGAACGGGTTCTGTCGGGCTCATTCATCAAGCGTGCGCCCCCCCCCCCCATTTTGAACACGGCTCGGTGGCGAATGCGCCCCCTTCCTCCTTAAACGGGAGCGTGAGATGGATGCAGCCAGTGGAATTAATTGCACCCAGTTACTGAAGATCAGCAAGTCTGCAGAGTTCACATGCTGTTTCACCATATGGCTGCCCACTAGGTAAAGGGTTTGATTAATGTGGCCCAGACTATATTTTTTCAGCTAATATTCGATTACAATGCCAGAAACTGTACCTTTCTATCATGTTTTTACATTTTTTTTTCTTTAACAATCCCATTTATTTCTTAGCGATTTAATCACCCTGATCCCACGACTTGGCAATTAGGGAAAAAAGGTTTTTTTTCCCCTTTTTTTGAAAACTGCTACACAGATTGTCTGTCGGGTAATCTTATGTGGAGAGAAAGTGAAACTCAGGCAGGAACAATTTAATTAAAGTCGGCGATGATCAATGTTTCTGCGTGTTTGGCAGGACTATAGAGAGCGAAAACGTTCGCCTCCCTTAATTACCGCGAGGCATCAGAGGGAGGGGAGAGGGGAGCATCCTCCCCCACACCTGTGATAAGCGTGGTTAGTGCGGCCTGCGGTATGAGCCAGACGGAGTGAAATTTTAAACTGTGAAGTAACTCTCAGTGCCGGCATCTGCTCGCCGATAATAATTTAAATTGCAGCGATAATCTCTGATTATATGGTGCATGGGGACGGATGGTGCAAGCTTCTGGTACAAAGACCGGACTGCATTACTGACCGGCGGTAAATGTCCTGCAGGAGCAGTTGCTGGTGAGATATGCAGATTGCTTCACCTCCCCGAAAATCCAGAGCTGGGTTCAGCAGAAATTTCCGCTGGTGCGAGGTGGCCCCGTCCCTCCTCCAACACCCCGCGCCCTTACTTTTAGAGACGTGCATCTGCCCACCCCACTGCTGCGCTGCTGGCTGAACAGCCCTCGTTAACATGCAGGAATGATGACCCGGCTGCTTTCTGCAGGACGGCTGCTGTTAACTAGTACCACTGTTGTCGACCAGTTGGAAAGTCTGCTGGTTTTATACTGGAGTTGGCGTGGAGGCCAAGGCAGCCGCCCTGCAGTCGATGTGGTGGGAGAAACTCGGGGAAAAAGCTTTGAGATTAATCATGAACAGGCTGCAAAGAACAGGTGGAAGCAGTAAGCACAGGAAGTTAAAATATGAAGCGAGCGACTGCGCTTAGCCCCTTTTATGAAATAATGTTTATAGGTATTATTAAGTTGACTAAAGAGGATCAGCATGACAAATATACAACTATTATTGCTGCTAATATCCAGAATATTCCACGCATCATATTATGCTGTAATAGCTTGCCGTATGCTGATGGAGCGATCAGTTAGTGACTGAACCTCGATGGCTGTTCGGTCACTGTGGCAGCACTGGGTGGCGTGAGCCTGCGCTTCCAGCTGGGAGTATCGGGGGTCCCGGCCCAGCTGGTCTGCTTGCTCTCTGTCTGACCCTGTGGGGAATCTGAACTTCATCTGAGAAGTGGCCACCCATCAGTGTCATCTGCAGAAGAGCTGGCCTTCGCTCCCGCTGCTGAGGTTAGGCATAACCATAGCCAGCTAACCAGTCAGCCCCACTCTGGGATGAGTCATGGATGGTTCTGTTCCCTCATGTGGGACTGGGGAGGGGGGGGGGTTTTCTCAAGCTCTACAGAAGCTGTCCGGCTCACTAGCACACTCTGCAGCTACTGCAGTCACACTCTGAAGATGGCAGTGTGAATCTTCATAGCCGCCCCCCTTTGATGCCGCCGAGTGTTGTCACGCACAGATAACGCGCCGCGGGAAGCCAGCGCTTCCTCGCACACTTCTCGCCTGCTTACCGAGAGCCGGCTTGGGCTGCTGTGCCCAGCAGAGAGGGGCACCGGTTCCTACGGAAGTCTTGCTGAGCTCTAATGGGACAGGAAGGTTTAAAGAAGGAAAAAAAATAAGGGATTGCGGGAGGCGGGGGGGGATGGGGGCTTGGCTAATTCAAGAAAATGTGTGTGAAGCTCGGGCTTTTCTGACCTGACAGAACAGATGTAGGGCTGGATATTAAGGACCTGGCACAAGGCCCGTGGACTGGCTCCTGGTGACTAGGTCAAATTCACCAAACTTGGGGCTCAGGCATATGAAATAGCCGTCTGCTCGGTCCTGTTTCTGGCTGGAATCCGTTTTAATCGAGATGGCTCCGATGTTGTCTAACAGGATTCACATGGTGCGTATGTACAGTGAGGACTTGGGCAAACACATGGCAGGACGAGGACTCCAGGGCAGGACGGGGAGGATTTTCCACAGTGCTATTTTTACTGCCAAAGTTTGGTGTGTGTGAGTGTGTCATGCACACCCAATCACGAGAGGTTAAAGAGAAGGGTATGGCAGGGCAAGAGAATGTTTGTGTCACCACAGGCACAAGAGAGTCCAGTCATTATTGGAAGTTAAGGTCCATGGGCTCCGGCAATCAGAAGCATCCTGACTCCCGTGATAAAAGTTTTTGGGTCGGTAACAAAGTGATGATGGTGTAAAAACAGAGGCGGGTCGTGGCACCTGGCCTCTCGTCTGTCTGCATTTCCTCTCCTTCATTGCACTTTCCCAGTCTGTCTTGTTAAAAATATACATTTTTCCACTTTTTTTCCTTTTTGTGGCCAGTTGTCCTCAAACAGGCATAGCGTTGTTGGGGGGGGGGGGGGCTGGGCTCGGAAATGGACCAGGAGGGGCCGCTGAGCTCCGTAAATCTGTCTGATTGCCTGTGGCGGGATATTGACTGTGCAGGTGTGGCTGCAGCGGCCGGCTCTCCGAAACCAGCGCTATGAATTGCAAATCCAGCCCATAACTCAGAGGTAATGCAACCCTTAGCGCTGATTCCTGCGTCATTTCTCTGCATTTGGGATGACGGGTCAGGCGCTCCAAGAGGGAGGTTATTGTTTTTGTCCGAACTTTGATATTTTTCTTTATTACTGTGAGATCGGAGGCTCGCTCACATGGGGGGCGCCTCCCTGGTAATCGCGCCCCATCCCCCCCCCCGAAGCTACAGTCCCCGCGTGATACAGATACACAAAGGACTGGACAATTTGAGGGTCACGCTTCCTAAACTGCTCCACCTCAAGGGCTGGTTCTGTAGGAGAGCAGCATCTCCGAGGGGCGAGGTATCCACAAGCCGCCTGGTGTGTAAGGAGCCTCGGGTCTATGTGAAAAAGCCCTATTTTGGCCAGTCCCCCAGGGTTAATTAGGTGTCGAGTTTATTCTTCTGCTCAGGTAGAGGGGCTGGGCGCTCCTGTCTCCGTCGAGATACAAACGCGATCCAAATGGCCTTTGTAAGCCCATCGTTCCTCCCCGCCCCGCTGGCGCTGAGTGCGGTGGCAAGCGCGTACGCAGCTAGCGCCTCCTAGCTGCCGCGCCTCAGCCGAAACGGGCAGGGGGAGCGGGCGTAAATAAACGGGGTGCGCTGAACAGTTTGGGAAATGCAAATTTGAATCCCTCCTATTATTTTAATAATCGGCATTTTACTGCTTTGCATGGATCATTCGTTTGCAAACCAGGTTATTTCGAGACTTCGGCTCAGATGTAATTTCATGGTTTAAGGAATTTATACCTTGAGCTTAATGAGGAAAATGGGCGTTGTTTTCGGTTACGTGCTATTAGGAACCCGGCTTCTTACTCTCAGCTGGTTATTCTCAGAAGGCCCCTCCCCAGCCGCTAGCCGCTCTCAGACGGGGTTCTCCTTAAGCGCACAGCAGCGTTGGTCAGTGGCTGATAGTGATGCTCATGCATGCTCAACAGCCACATGAGGGACAAATATGTTTGCACTGATTGCCTGCTATGTTGTCGAATCTCAGTAATATTGTCAGAATCTGTACGGAAATGGCACTTATTCTGCTTGTGAAGTTAACTCTCCACTGGAGGATAGTGGCTGTCAGATAGATTTATAATTAAAAAGGTCATAAATATGGGACATCATGTTGACTGTATTGATGTTAAGACTTTTCCAAACGTATCTCATGTTCCTCTTAGTAGGTTAATAGAACAACAACAGGACCACTGGACAACACTAATCTCCAATAGTGATATGTGGACATGACATGACCCCTACACCCTCACTAGTGCTCACTAGTGCTCCTTCAAAGCCTGTCCCTAGTTTGACACCCACATGTAAATGTCGAGTCTGTCCAGCCAAATTTACAGTTGACCTAAGCTGATCTCAGTTTTACGTGTGGACTGGTTTGTTTCTGTGGAGCTGGCTTTTGACGTTGACTTGCAGGTGAGAGAGAGAAACCACAGAAAGAGCCCAACTGACCCTTGTGTGTTTTCACTGAAGGATGTTAATTGGCTAAACAGGCAGTTAATAGGCTGTTTGCCTACAGGTAGGACTGAAACAGACCCTCTCAGATCCATCCCTCGGTGTCCTACACCCATCCCTTTGCTGTTTTCCGCCAAAGGTCCCTCTGACAGCAAATGCGATTAGGTCCCAGAATTAAAGCACTAACGCAATTTGTCCACAGCCCATCATTTATTCGCTGTCAGCTTCTGTTCCACTGACAGTCTTTGATTTGTTGACCTACAACCCCAGTGCCGTTCGGCGTGCGCCTTTATCATAGCTTCTTTTCCAGGTGTTTGTGTTCACGCATGTTGTTAGGTGTGTTCTGGGAAGAGTCGGAGTGGTCAAACCACATTCAGAGACTTTGTGGCTTGCTGTCCAATCCATTTCGGTCTGTCAGTGCTGCCCACCCAAGTTAGAAAACAAACATCCTGTCACTAATCAAGTCTGAATAAAGCAAAACAAAAGAAATACCTTAAAAAAAGCACACAAAATCAGAATAACACAAGTTTGATATTGGCAAGTGAGCCTCCTAAGAAGAAGAGCTGCTGTCCCCTAGGCACCTGAGAAGGGGGTGATGGGGTTTTATGGGTCCTGGGGCATGTCTGCTGTAATGGGGGAGCGGGGGTCTGCTTGCTTACTACAGTTTTCCTCCTCTAGGCATAACCACAGAGAGGAACAGAGCCCCAGCCCAACCCTACAAGGACAGTCTGCAGTTGTACAAACGCCTCTTATTAAAAAAATATATTAAAAATAGCACTTAAAATAGGGAGTGGGGGGGGGGGTGACAGTTACAGTCCATGATGATCCATTAGTGCCTCTTCCATTCGGAGAGGTTTCAGAAGTGAGGTATTAGAATGACAAATGAAGGTAAGTTCCAGTAGTGATAGATCAGCCTGGGGGGGGGGGGGGGGGGGGGGGGGGGGGGGGGGGGGGGGGGGGGGGGGGGGGGGGGGGGGGGGGGGGGGG
>JAODKN010000025.1:352568-395752 GCA_026774425.1 Petrocephalus zakoni
TCACGTGATGAATGAACGGCTTGAACACGAAAACTTGTCAGATAAGAGGCAAGGTGAGCGAATCATAGATTAAAGACCCAGGTAAACAATGAATTCATATTTTCTGTTTGTTATAGCATTATAGTTTTGTCTTGTTTGTAGTGTGATCAACGTTTGTGTAAGCAGTAGATGTGTTAGGGAGCAAACAGGTAACATTTTAATTATAATTTGCTAAAATGAACGAAATGAACGAGATGACTCGAAAAAAGATTCGTTCATCTTGCTGAACGAGACTCAAAGGTCCGAGTCGGTAAAATGATCCGAACTTCCCATCACTACACTCCACCCCCTAATAATATTAGTGTGATGAACAGAGAGAGAGTTTGAGAAGTCCTCACTGGACAGGTGAGGGATTTGCCCTGTGAACTTGTTTGCTGTTCAAGTACATGGTGAAAAGACATCAAAATGTGCTGCGCGTGATCTGCATGGCCCCTGACACGGTGGTATCTGGTGTGAGCCGTAAGCAGTCAGGATGGCACGTGGGTGTGCTTTGCGTTCCCAAGCACGATGGAACACTAAAAACACATTATGTGTCCACCTGCATCAGATGCAGGATTTTTCACTGATTGGCTGGTCAGCTCTGTGAACAGTGCCACACAGATGTACACTGTTGAGTCATGAGTTGTGCAATGGCCCATAAATCATTTTAAAGCTAAATCTCCTGTGTAGTTTAGTATTTTACTCATGCTTGCTTTCATCAGATTGATGTGGTGTGTCAGCTGCTGCCAAATAAGGAAAGAAACAAAGGATTCTGCAAATGAGCATGTTTGTAAAATGCAATTATAGACTTTTTTTCTTGCTGTAACTGCAGGGGCCGAACTCAGCTTTTGGGTTTTTTGGGCGGGTCTACTGGAGATGTTGACGCAGAGGGTGCGTGTGTGTGTGTTGGGGGGGGGGGGTCTCACGCCCTCCTCTCCGAGGAGCTGCTCTTCCAGTACCAAGTGGTGATTCTCATTCTGGACCCGTCACCCAGGCACCCCCCAACCCCCCGCTACAGCGAGTGTCAGAAAGGTCATCCACATGTTACGGACAGCTGTTCTCCCGAGGAGATGGGCCGGGCCGACATTTTATTTCCCAAGAGCCGTCAGCAGTCACCTGGTGCGTCCTCACAACCCTTCCTGGCTGTGATTGACACCTTACTTGGTAGTTTTTAGCTTGGCTATAACTGTTGACAAAGCCAGTTTGTTTTGTTTTTGTTTCCTAACGCATGTCCTCTGAAAGGTGCTCTGTCATGTGGACATATACTGCCACCTCCAGTGACTTAGAATTCCTTTTAAATATAATTTGCTGCTAAGCTGCGGTCCATGAAGATGGAAACGCACATTTTCTTTCCTTGCTATTTCTAATCGTGTGGGTTTTTTTTTTCCTTCCCTTCATTGCCGTGAAAGGCGAAATAAATGGGGGGAACTTATTTAGCTAGCAGAAGTTGGTGTTATCACCTGCACCATTCCTGATGCGCACTCAGCAGTTATTCCCGTGTTAAACTGCGACGACTCCGGCGGCTTTAACTTTTCCTGCGCCCTTGAAGGGCTGCGGAGTTGTCAGCCTTCTCGTAAAATCGTAAAATTCCTGAACGATTGCGTCCGTGCTTTCCCCTCTCTTTTCCCCCCGAATCCTGGCCATCTGTCTAATTGTTCACCTCTATCGCTTTAGTGCTTTTTACATGCTCCCCCCCAACCTGCCCCCTCCCTTCTCCACCTCCCTCTTTCCAGGCAATAAACTTTATTTTCTTCGCAAGACTTGAGTCTGCAGGGGTATAGCGGGCAGCCAGGTTGCACCTCTTCCTTTTGGGCTCGCTCCAACCCGGCCCACCCCCTTCCCCCACCCACGCCTCCTTTCTTCTTTGCGGAGACGTTTTCCGTTCCCTGTACCATGTATCTCGGGGGCTCCGCCACACACCCAGATCCTCCCCCAGTAAATTGGATTAACGGCTCCGCTGATAGGGGCAGCGATGGCGGTAACGGCCGCGACGCCCCGGCTCTTTCCGCTCGTGCCGTATGTCACGTTTATGTAGTGTGTGCGCCAGCTCAGCCCTGCCGCTTTTATGTGACACTTTATGGCAGAAGATGCACGCCTAGCACGGGTTGTGCGTAGTGACGCCGTCACGGCATGCTGTTCGGTGGCTGTTTTGACATGGAGGTGCGTGTCGATGGCCTCGTTCTCACTCTGATGAGTTCTTCAGTCATGGTTCTCAGTCTATTATTCTGTGGCATGAGCGTGCTCTGGTATTTGGGGATTTGCCTGTCTCATATGTGTCAAAGACTCTGCTGTACCTGGATAAGCACGAGGGTGCCCCTCTCACATGCTGTTCTGCAAAGGGCTGCGGTTGTTCCTTGTTAGTCGTTCCATTTTTAGCATTGTATGTGTGTGTGTGTGTGTGTGTGTCTGCACATGCACCCACTCTTTTGCTGTTTCCGTTCTACCAATTCAAGTGTTTGCCACATCTGAATTAATGAATTTTCTTCTTTAGATATTTTCCATTTATGGATGTTTAGTTGGTAGAGGAATGCATTTATGAAGTGCTGCTCACTTCTAAAATCTATTTTCCATGATGAATAGTTAATGTTTACTGTTTAGTAGAAAATCAATGTTGTATTTTTGTTGCAGTGCATCATAGCATGTCATGGTGTGTGGGACAGGTATGAAAGGAGCAGAGTCGTGGGAGATTCTTGGCGGAGCCTGACCTCAGTTTCTGCTGTAGCCCTCTTTTCAGGGGCGAGTTGGGATTATGGGGGTCCATGCATCAGTTTGTCATTCGCTAAATGGGGTCGCGGCAGCTTTGTAATTGAATTGTGTAATGGGTGTAATTCACCATGTGTTGCAGAGTATCTTCAGATCTGCAGATTTGAATCTCCTGTAATAAGCCTAAAAAGAATGGTCCGATCCTCCATTTGCTCCCGTGCTGAGTGCTGCGAGAGCCACTGTTGGTGTCCCAGGCTCTGGACTACTATTAATGCTGAGTTATGGAATTGGGGTTTATGCAGCCAACAGAATGGTGTCCCGTCCACCCAACCACACTCTTTTCAGTCAGAGACCTTCTATTAGAGCAGTATCTCCCTACAGGAAGGGATTGTTCTACAGATGCTGCCAGTGTGATGATGGGAGAGATGCTTGGCAGATCGCAGTGGTTGGTGGGTCTGGAAATGGCCACTTGCATTTCACGAATAGTTGAACATCCGCAGGGAAAGCTTCACCCTAACAGGGTCCTTGTCACACTGCACTCGGGATGGATGTTGCTGGGCACTGCTGGTTCTTTCTGTCCTGGTAATATATCTTTGACAGGCTGGCGACTTGTGCTCCTCTCCCGTTTGGTGCTCAGGCCCAGTCTTGTGTGATGGGGCTTGCTGTTAATCATCAGTACTAATGGCTACCGCTGGGTTATTAATGCCGCTGGGAGAGGAAGTGCGGAGCCCGAGATAAGTACCTGTCATCCTCCAGTTTAGCCATTTAGGAGGATCCGGGGTCTGCAGGGGAGGGGCATGAGGTGGGAGAGCGGGGTAACACATCACGGAACTGGCTTTGTCTTACAGGCGATTTAACGTTGCTGTGCGAAATATAACAGCCCTAAATCTCCATGCCGAGCTGCTGTCAGGGCCCCTGTTTTGTTAACAGCCTGCTGAAGCTCAAAACAGAGTGCGTAAAAATATTTTAAAGGCGCGTGTGTTTCTTTGCTCCTGCAAAGGCGACAAGCAGACCATTAGTCTGCCGGCGCTGTACAGTAGCGCTTAGCGTCACAGAGTGTATCCATCAATGTAACCAGACGTGCCGGTGCTGCCTGCTTTTCCGGTCCACGGCATCGTTGTACCCCACGCTTTTCCGCCATCGGGGCATTGTTCCCGTGAGTCACAAGACTGCAGCCCTCTTCTTCTTCCTCCAGTATTTAATGACGCTGAATGTCTCCTGACCTTCTACCATTTTCAGGAGTCTCCCTGGTATTTAGCAGAAAAAACAAACGTGGTGTCTTGTCCCTGGCTTGCTGTGAAATCCAAATATGTATCTAATACGTAAGACAAACAGAATAAAAGAGCAGGTGTTAATGTCGTCCTGCCAGACGGCGTGATCTCCTTGGGCCTCCTCACGCAGACGGGAGCAGCTACTCCCTGACATCAATTAATACCATATACGGCTGCTCTCTGATAAATTCTGTGCAAATCTTGAGGCGCCCCCCAGGTGGCCGCTTGACTCCGCATTTCCAGATTATCCTTTATTTCCAAGTTGAGTGACTCCTGGAGGCTAAAGTTAATTTTCTGAAATGAGGCCTCTTATTAGGTGGATCCTTCCAGCGTACTAACAGATGCGGCTCTGCAAGTAGTCACGTGCTGGCTCATCCTGGGGGTCGTGTGACAAGGAAGACCCTCATCTCAGCCCACACTGGGAGACTGGTTCCTGAGCTTTAGTCATGAACCCCCGCCCTGCCATGTGGGGGGTGTCGACGTCAGGGATGGCCTTGGAAGGACTTTTTATCATAACAGCACACAGTGGGAACCCTGCTCCCTCCTTTTTAATTTGAAGACGTGGTTGTTAACTATTCATCAGATGGCCCCCTGATGAGGGACCGATTTTGAAGGCTTAGTTGCTGCTGTGGAGTTAGCCCGTTTACTGTATGCTTGTCGTGGGGAGGGGTGGGAGGGTGTCTGATGCCTCATCCGCTGGCAGTAATGTTTTTGTAAGCTGTTTTCTTTAATTATGAGCTTTTGTTTTAAGTCCTACTGAGTCGTATTTGATGTGGAAGTGGGGAAATAAAGTGGTGACGCTGGAAATGGAGAGGTCGTGGTGCCTCTGGGACGTCATGCTGGAGAGTCCGGTGCCATGCAGTGGGCACATGTGCAGTATGATCAATTTTTATCTATTTATCTATCCATCTTGTGCACTACATGTTGTACTTATTGTCATATTCATCCATGTGTTATGCTTATTTTTATATAGAAATTGTTGCTTGTGGTAGTGTGTATTTTCTGCTTTTGTATTTTTACGTAAATGCGTACTGTGCAGTTTAATCACAGCATTTCCCTCTGGGATAAAAGTTTTCTGATTCTGATACTGATTCCTAGCATGTGAGAGCTGGCAGTAAGTAGGGCTGAACTCCTTACTGCAGCTCTTTTTGCGTGTCACCCTAATGCCATTGCAGGCTGGCGCATCAGTCACCAGCATGGCTGCAGTTTAGGAAGGCTTCAAAAAGGGACCCATCATTGCCCTAAATTTCCAAAATGTGATCTAACTTCGTATACAATATGCCAGGAGCCGCCTGAGAAGACAAGTAATGGGCTTTTTACGTGGGATTTAGATGGCAGAGCTGTGCTTTCACTCCAGACGGAATTATGGACCTGAGAAGGCGTCTTCAGCTGACTCATAACAAGTGGGGGAGATAGCTGCTCTTACACCTAAAAGCAAATGTTAAAAAGGCCCTTCATCATGCGTCCTGCTTTTGTCATCAATATTTTTATTTTGGGGCCTGTTTTATATGCCATTAAAGAACATTACGGCCGGCACGCTGCTCCTCGTGAGCCGTTTCCTCCCCACTTACTGTCAGTCTAGTCCAGGTGAGGTGGGTGAGCCGCCAGGAAGCCCCCGCCGTAACTCCAGCATGACGATGCTGCCCCAGGCTCTAATTTAGTGTCTCTGCCGTGAGGATCAAATCGGTACATGTGCAGCACTTCAGCACATTGGGATCCCAGTGCGGCCGTGACCCAGCAGTCCGGTGCAGAGCTGACCCCATGGCCCTGCGGTATCCATCCCAGGGAAAGGGGTGATAAGGGCGCCTTTTGACAACGATAGTCCTAAGAATCGCAGCTTATCCAAGCTTTCTGCAGCCTGTCCTGGGAAGCCCTGTGGATGCGCATGTACACCCACAGAATAGCAGGCACAAGAGCACTGTGCCGCATATCCATTTCTGTAAACGCTCTTCAATTTTTTATCATAATTAGTTTACTCTTTTATTGTGGCAATACAACAGATGGTGTGAACCAAAATGCTTCAAAAGTGAGATTTTCACAATTTCTGTAATGCTTATTACAAAATGACAGCAGGTTGTATAATTCCGACAATTCACTGACACGCGTTACCCAAAAACAGGAATATTGCTGTCAATAATTGGTATTGGTTTAAGGCAGCTGCCATTTTTTTAAATGTTGTGTGCGTTTTGAAAATCTGTTGTGGAAAGACTGCACCTAAATCGTGTCAGAACTGTTTTTTGTTCATAAAGTTGATATTTCCATATATGCTAAAAGGAAAAAAAAGTTAAACATCTGTAAATGATGGGTACTTACTGGTACACTAAGGGCGTGCTTTTGGATTTTGCCTGGCGGAAACCATGCTGAACAAGGGGAGTGTGCAGGGCATTCACAGAGCCTTGTTGGTAGTGTAAGGGGCAGGACCTTACTGCTGTGATGAAATGATGAAACCACAGAGCAGTTATTCTACAGTTCAGTGTTGGTACTTCTATTATTATCACCTTAAGACCGGAGGTAATAACCTAAATGACAGTGAGTCTCACGTCTGGCCCATAATGTAGCAATAACATTCTCTAAGCTTCTCCAAGCCTTGTTCATTTTCGTCTTTAATGAATAGGATCACATAAACAGAATGAGGAGGTTAACTCTTTTGTGCCTGGTTTGCTCTTTCCACAGCACAAAGCCCAGGTCGAAGCCATGACCATGGACCTGGCTTCCCTGCGCAGTGTCAAGGAGTTTGCCCAGGCCTTCAAAGCCAAGAACCTGTAAGTGACTTCCTCAACTGGCTCTCACTCCCTTTAGCAGCCGTGGGTAAGATCTCCAGCAGCTTTCATGGGGACGCACGGTTGTGACTGGTCAGTTCACTTGTCACGTAACACGAAGGCCGTTGCCTTAGACAAGGTTTTTGACTGGTGGGGGGAGGGGTTAGGGGTTTTTAACCTTGGGCCAATATTCATTTAAGGAAAATCGCGGCAGAAGTGTTTTCACATCAAGGCGAGCTAATTAGAGCGAGGGCCCAAGAGGATGTGACCGGGATGTAATGCCCATCCGTCAGTATTAGCCTCTGCGTTTACACTCTCCCGCCCCCAGCAGACAACTTGCTTTGCTGTTTTTAATCACCATGCTACCCCCGCTCTCTGATTGCCGAAATTATAATAAAGTCAGCTTTCAGTGTCCTAAATGCAGTCCACGTTTTTGCGATCACATGTCCGTAGTGGGTAGGCAGACCCTCTTCACTCCATTGCTGGAGGGAAATTAAACTGGGGAAAGGTGCAGGACCAGGTCATGGAGTAATAACAGGCACGTCGCCTGCATTATTCCGCTCCATCCCCAGTCAATAAGCAAAATAATTACGTGAGACTGATTCCTGGAGAGTAATAAGTCCTTCACAGCCCCCTGGTTAAACCAATTATAGCTCAGAGCTGATGAAGTTATGTTTTTTCCTTGACAGGGGAAAATAGAGATGGCATTCACAAACGCTTCCCCTGGTTAAGCTTCTGGAAGGCTTGTGAGAGGCCCACTGGCCTCAGGGGTATAGGCAAAGTGTTGCTGTTTTTTCTGGAATGCGACTGATCTAATTGGCCCTCTGTTGCAGGGTTCTGCCCCATGTGTTTGGTACAGACCCCAGGGTCGGCTGATGTCTGTGTTGGCACATGGTTGCTGTCTATAGTCTGTAGCTGATGTTACACACTTAGAGGAATCCCATTGTAAACACAAGTTGAAATTTATCAGTTTAATCCAGGGGTGGGCAATCTTATCTGCAAAGGGCCGGTGTATATGCAGGTTTTCGGGATAACCTTAAGGTCAGCTGTTCAAACCCAGGTGTGAGAATTCTTCAGCCAATCAGTCCTCTAATTAGTGATGTAATTAGGGAGTTGCAGTGAAAACCTGCATACACATCGGCCCTTTGCGGATAAAATTACCCACCCCTGGTTTAATCTGTTTTTTTGTTTGTTTTCAGTAGATAATTCTCTTAAATAACTTAAATAAAGCTTACTCTTTGAGCCCCTGGAGGAAATTTGGGGTTGTGTTCTTTATGAGTAAAGGGTAGAACTTTAGCTAGTGTAATTTGTTTGGGATTAAATTATGCTAAGCATCAGTAGTAATAACAGTAATAACCTAATGGGCCACTATGAGGATGGTAACGGCGGTGTGTGACCTGGCCGTATTGAATCATGTCTTTGCCCGTGTTTTGCATACTGTATGTGTCTAGCGCAGGCTGGCAGTGTTTGCACACTGTGTGCAGTGAGAGCACAGAGAATGGCTATGAGCACATCACACACATGACCGGGGGCTCCGGGTGTTTGGACAGAATTGTGTGGGAAAGTTTAATGGTGGACGAAAGAGGGAATCCTCTGCTAATGTTTTTCTTCACAAGCAAACTTCTGTGATTTCCCGTCCCAGTGTTTCTTTTCCTGATGGGCATTCTCGGGTGTATAAAAATGGCTGATGTGGAAATCTCAAGAGCATGAGTGATTTCCTATGTTTGTGGGGCAATGCCTATGCATTTGTCTCCCAAATCTGCAGTAGAGACTGACAATTTTTTGGGAATCATGCGGGATGGGAGTCAATTTCATCATTCATTACAGGACTGGGACGGGATAGGAAGAAAAAGTCAACGGGAGCGGGCAGGAGCAGAAATCACATTAATCATAGGAAAATCAGAGTTTATTACTTGGATTTAGGGCTGCACTGTCTTACATTTTGATTTATTCGCAATTCTACGGCGCATGCACGATAATTGCCAGGGCTTTAGATAACGAGTGAAACATTTGTCCAGATGCTGGCTTATACAGTAGGTACTATACGGATATTTCCTTACAGTTTGGTAACCAGATTCGTAGTGTGCCTAGAATATTAATGAGAGGTGTATGGTGACACCCAAAAGTTCTTAATCTGTATAAATTTGGCGTATCTTTATGCTTATTAAATATGGTTAGTGAAGCAGGCCACATGCAACTGTTTTGGTAAATCATGGAAGCGATAAGCACTGAAGTGGGGGTGAAGAGCGGGACAGCTAAGGAGCCACATCTTTTAAAAGAGGCAAAGAGACATCAGTGGTATGGTACTACTTTTTAAAGTCAGACGCGTTTATTTAATATAAAAATACACTGAATTTATACAGACTCATTTATACAGACTTATCTAAAGTCGTTATTTAAAGTCCTGGTGATTATTGAGCATGCGCTATAGAATCGCAATTAAGTCATAACGTGAGATTTTGCAGCCCTACTTGGATTATTTTTCAAAAAGCTTGATTAAAATAACAACAACAATGTACAATTGGTGCTAACACGCAGCAGATGCTTGCATAAGTAACAGTGCCTGCATCAAAACCAGGTGTTTGGTAGGAGAGCCACTAGCACGTGGAAGAATGGTTCAGTGGTGAAGTTAGTGTTCATGATGCAAAGGTTATGAAAAAGATCTACAAACACATGAACAGCCAAGCCCACACAAGGTCAATGGAAATAGCCCAGGTGAAAGATAGATGGTAAGAGAATATTTTTCGATCTTTGAATGCATTGGGATAGACCTGCTGTTTGCATACGGTGAAATGTTGTACAGCAACAGAAAAGTGTGCTTGTGTGTCAGGTTAGAATCGTACAGCGACAGAAAACTGCTGGTGTGTTGGGTTAGAGTATGTGTATGCCGAGTGTGGATTCAGTGGCTGGGAATGCTGCATGGTTGTAGTTGTGTTTGCAGTATTATTGTTATAATTAGACTTGGTGCAAAACTATAGCTTATCTAGTTTTGCAGTCTTAAAATCATCTCCCTTCCCTCCCCCATGATCGGGATGGGACTGGGACTAATTCTTCTGGGATTGGCACGTGGGACGGGATGGGAACTTTCTTGTGGGAGTAGGACAGGAGAGGAGTGAAAATCCACTCCCGTGTCACCCTCTAATCTGCAGTTTTATGCACTGCAGTTTCTGAGCATTCAGGGGGTGTTTCCTCAGTGGAGGCAGGAAGGGTGCATGCAAATCCCAGCTCCTTCAGACATTAGCCCCAGCTCAAACAAACCTTTTCAGTGATGGTGTTTTTGACTTGCCCCTCTGTACTGTTCATCATGGCTGTTATGCCACCTTCAGCTTGTTGGCAGAGATGCCCTCATACTCTAATTTTCTGGGTTCAAATGGAGCCACCGAGGGGTCGGATTTGGGCAGCCGTTCATGGTTGGTGAACACGTCATGCATGCACTGTATGGTGTCTGAGATGGGAGGCTAAATTAGCTTTAAATTAGATATGGTACGGAGCATGTGACAGCTGGCTGTTACTGGGCCCTGGCCTGCCAGAGCTGGCCCACTGGCCTTAA
Source organism: Petrocephalus zakoni (assembly GCA_026774425.1). Taxonomy (NCBI): domain Eukaryota; kingdom Metazoa; phylum Chordata; class Actinopteri; order Osteoglossiformes; family Mormyridae; genus Petrocephalus; species Petrocephalus zakoni. The sequence goes on from JAODKN010000025.1 coordinate 362,870, forward strand.
CGGAGACCATTAAAGGGTTCCTGAGGGCACTGTCTGTGGTGCTTCGTCCGGCTGCGAGCAAGTTAGCCAAGAACAGGCCGCATGTTACTCGGGCACAGCCATCCAGACAAGAATTTTGCCTCGGTCAGCTCTCGACCAGCTTGCCGTGTTGTCCGTGTAGTCCCTTCGTTTGTATTTTGACCCCCCTTCACCCACGCCTCCCACAGGAGTTTTATGTGTCCTCAGCCAGCCGGGGTCCTTGACTGGCCTTCTGGGAGCCCCAGGGCTCCGACTGCCGCGGGCAAACCCTCCGGCTGGGCACCTTGTGCCAAGACCCTCTCCTTGGTCAGCAGCCAGAGGCCTGTGCCTCATGGCGTGGAATTGGTAATGAAGGCTCATTTCCCACCTCTCCTGATTTAAAACCTCTCTTTGCTTCACTGCTGAAAGTGACCCCGGTGCCAAAGGCGGTTGAGGGTTGGAAACTAGATGTACTATACTTTTGTTCATTGGTAACTTATAGAGGTGGGTGTTTGGGGGGAAGGGTGCTGTCCTGTAAGATTTTCTCTCTGGCATGGTCCAGTGCCTTTCGGAGAGACACAGTCAGGCATGTGCAAATCCACCCCCGTTTATATACCATTGCCTCTGAAATGGATCTTCTGAAGGTTCATAATAGAGTCCGATTGCATTTAATAGGAAAAAAGATTAATCCATTAGCTGGAATCCATTTGGGACCCAAATCATTTATTTGGCCCAGTGACCCACACTGAACGCTGAGATTCTGTGGAAGGAGTGAGACTGATTCAAACCTTGTGGCTGGCCCTTAACATTGGCCCCCATGACCCCAGTGATTCCCTGCCCTGCACTGCTGATCTAAACCCTCACACCACACACCTGAGACCCCTGCCTACAAGTTGACAGGGTATTTGAAAGGTGTAACTTAAATTAAATTTAATGGCTGTTCAATTTTGGCCACTCTCTGAAGATTGATGGTGTTATTTTGAATGTTCTTGAGAGGCTAGATGCTTCTAGCTGTTTGATAATGTCCACAATGCCTGCATCACACACATATTACAAAGAAACAAACAAACAAGAAAACTCTGTAGGTGATGAAGTTTTTACGTGAACTTCAAATTTTCTAACATAACCTATAAATGTGAGATCAGGTCTGATAAGAAATAATCCCTTTCTTTGATGTGAATCCAGGCTCCAATTCTGGACAAGGAATGTTCACTACTCATTGGGTCAGAGCACAAAAATGATATGTATAATGTGAGCTACCATACATTTCATGCTCTGAAGCCGAAAGCTGGATATTATGGTCTTCATGAGCATTGGTCTGCTCTGGAGATCCTGGAGCTCAAGTAAACCCATGTTAAGTAAAGAGGGACACAGTAATCCACATACGAGGGTGGACACTAAGGTACAAGTGAATGCATCTGCGGTCCAAACGGATTCAAGTAGGTGGTTGGAGATGACGCAGTCTTGGTCAGCTCCACGTGGGATTTCTACTCACTTCTTTTTTCCATAGCCTAAAATGGCTCCTCCCTGGCTGGTGTTCTGTCTGGGAAGGTTGTATTTCTTCATTAGCTATTCCCTAGGCCTGGGGAGTCCCAGAGGACGTCAGAGTACATTAATTTTCATCAGAACATGGATCCTTTCAGGTGTGAATGGCAGTGAGCAGCTGTCGAGGGGCCTTTCTCAGCTCTATTACAGCTCGTATGTCTTCAGGCACAAACACACAAAATCATTGTCATTGGCAGGTGAAATGTAATCAGAACCCCCCTCCTCACCAAAACCCCTTACTCCCGTTTTTCTTTTTGAATCATTTGACCTCCGGCATGCAAATGTCAAGTTTTTAATTTCTTTTGCTCCTTTCCCCGCCTTGCTAGTTGGCTCACGTCTGCTCCCCAACGTTTAGAAGGGAGATTGTCGTCGCACTTATACTGTGGCCTGTGTTCCCTGGTTTGGGGCATCACCGTCATGCAGAAGGGTGAATCAAATGGGGAACAAAACAAATTAGAAATATATCATAAAATATATATGGGAAGTTTTGCTGTTTTTCTGTTACATCATGTAATAAACATGTCAAATGGCCCATCTAATTATACATATGGCATTGCTTGGCCATTTGCATTAAAAATCCCTGCACAATCAAATTATTATTGCAATGGCTTAATGCCATAAACTGTTTGGGGGGGGGGGGGAGCAAAATCCAATTAATACACCTTTAAAAAGATCCATGTACATAATTTTGTGTGAGCCTTTGTTGCTTGACTGTGCCACAGACTGAGCTAAGGGTCTATGGACAATTCACAGATGCTCTTAATGACCAAAGTCCAGGATAGATTGGAGTAAAGCATTCACTTTCTTTATGGAGAGATTATTATTGGGTCAGGGGTTGTCCCTCCAGGGGTTTTTAAAGTAAATATATTGTGTAATTCCTCCCTGTGCGGTAGTTACTTTTCCCAGCTGATTCATATACATATTGCACACGCTCGCATAATGGGTCTGGCCCAGAGAAGCTCCGACGTGTTAATGTGTTGGAGGGGAGATGGCGATTATGTAGGCTACACTATTAAAAACATTTGTTAGCTTTCGCTCGTGAAGTGAGAGCTCCGTGGGGCCAGCAATAAGACCGTTCTTTAGCTGTAAAGCCACGTCGTTAAATTACAGGCCCGTTCTGTGAGAATTAGCCCTGGAACAGAAACCAAAACCAGAATCCTGGCAGTCCGTGGTGGCGCAGGCAGACCTAGGAGGGATGGATTCTGTTGTAGCAGTCTCTTTCCGTTTTTATTAATAAACTTGTGCTTAAACATTCGGTCTATTTTGAAATACATTTTTTTCTGTCCCGATCAAGGTGAGTTTTCCCTCTCGATTTGTTTGCCTCTCTTCAGCGCTGAGTTTGTTTCTTCCCCTGTAAAGTGAAACAGCCTATAATTTTCTGAATAAACTTGCAGTACAGCATGGAGTTATATTTGTGATTTTATTGCTCTTTTATATGCAAATTCCAAATTTTCCTCCAACCTTTAGATGATAAATCTTTAATTTGTTTGGAATAGATGGTTTCTTTACTGCAGCTAGACTCCAGACTGCCCATCTGTACACCTTCCCCCCCACCCTGAAAAATAAAAATGAAAAAATAAAAACTCCCTGCAGTTACTCGCCGAATCCATTCATGTATTAAGAAACTGTGTTGACCTTCGATCAAATTTCTTGTTTCCTGAGCAGTTTTCTTATTCCTGTCTACATGATTAATAGCTGCGTAGCAGTGCAACATGACAGCCGCCCTTTGTTTACTGTACGGCTGGTGTGTGCCCAACGCAATGCGTTCAGCAAGGATAAACTTGCCATAAGGTGAACTGTTTTCATCTTGATGGTCCAGGGGTTGGTGATTAGCACCAGTTACATGTGGGTGTCAAACGAGTACTTCATTTTTCTCTGCGTTAAAATGCCGAGCACAATGAGCAGAGCTGAGATGCATGTGGCTGTCTGTCATGGCGGAGGCACATGGACACTGTGTCCACTGGCTCTGTGTCCTGTGCAAACACAGGCTTTTTATTTCCAAGTCAGAGAACGTGATGAGTGACACTCGTTTGCAGTGACAAATCGAGGCATGGAGCCATTTGGACTTGCTGCACTGAAAGTGTTTCTCTGGCTTGTCAACTTTGTGTATTTACCCCCAAAAAGCTCTTTGACATCTGTCTGAAACTGATGTTTTCTGAGCAGTTTCACCAGCTTGGGAAGCATAAAGATTAGAGTAGACAGCTATCATTGTGTTAAACTGGGATCCCTCATCAGACCTGGAGGTGGGACAGTGCAAGGTCACCATCCCCTGGCGTGGACAGGGTCTATGAGGTTTGTGCCATGTTGGGGGCCTGTATGCATTTTTTTTTTTTAATTCTGTCGGTCTGCTGGTCCGCACATGATCCACGTCTGTGCTGGTATTGGTCTCCATATTTCCACACATCTCTGCTGATGTTGGTCTTTGGCCCATATGTCCGGTCCTCCTGAAACCATAGGGAAAACATTTTCCACTGTTCGCTTCTTGTTGCTGCAGAAGCTTGCTGGCCTCTACTTTTCAACAGGGATATTTAATTTTTGCACACACCTTCTAAAAGAAATAATTAACAGGCAATTTGATTAAATATTATTCGCTGTTGCTGAGAAATATCTGCCCGTGTAATGTTGGTTTGAGGTGTTTGCCCAGAAGACAGATGAGTGTTTCACGCAGATGGTTAGACCTCAGTGTACTGAGCAGTTACGAGAGAACAGGGGAGGCATTCAAGCCGGTCCTGTCCCTTGGCACATTCAGGACCTGGAATCTCTCACCAGGGGCAGCTTTTCTGCCATCTCTACTCAAAACAGGTGAAAGCTATAACCACACCTTAACCGTTCTTTGAAATGAAATAAAACATCTTCTGCATAACCTAAAATAAATAAAGAAGTGATGGGTCGTTTTCAAGTGAGACAAAGATGCCTTGTTTGACACGGGTGTTCATTTTCACATGCGCCAAGCCCCTCCCCTGTTTAAACGGCCGACTGATTTCAGAGCGTGCAGCTCTCCTGGCAGTCAAGCTACAGGCTGACGATCGGCGTCGCAGCTTGTGGGCGCCCTGTACAGCTGGAAGGGGCCCAAGCTGTGGAGGAGACCTCAAGGTTACTCCTCGGGAGCTGATGGTGGGTTCCAGTGTTCGGCTTCTAAGATGCGAGATGGCTTTCTGCGGCACTTCCCCTCTCATTCCAGTTATGGGTGACCTTCACTTCTTCTCAGATTGTGTGCGACATCATTTCTGTTTCATTTAGGCTTGCTTAAGGAGTGTCGCTGTACTTATTGCTGTACTGTGTTTCGTTCTTGACACTGGGAGGGCTCGGCTTGCTTTCACTGGAATGGCTGCGCACACTGCAATGCAACACACGAGCGGCTTCCATTATAACCCGAAGGTGAACATACAATTCCCTTGAATGGCACATGACTGCTTATTATAGTTAGGCATAACAATTTGTAGATTCATTTTCCAGCATCCAGTTTTTAATTAATTATGCAGGCAGTCTTAAACACAGAGTACACAAATTGCCTGTGGTCCTCATAATTAATTCTAATGGAAGAAATTAGAAATTGGTGGGGTGTATTATGGATTGTTCTGCACGAAGTGGTTTTTGGTCCACTGGAATGAAGCTTCCACTTCCTCAGATCTCTTGGTGGTTAAAAGTTTGCAACTGAGCACTTTTCACCCCAATGTGAAAAAGGCACAGGGAGAAAAGTAATGAGGTGCACCATGATCTGAAGTAGATGCTCACATGCTGCTGACCACAGCCTAAGACCAGAGTGACACCCCCCCCCCCCTTGTGTTACAGTAGGGCTGCATCCTCAGTTTCTCACTTATCCTGAAGCACGTATCCATTTAAAAACAGTTATGTGTCAGAAGGATTCAGCTGTTCTTTGTGATGGTTCTAAAAGTCCAAGCTGTGGGATCTGCACTTTTGACTTATTGGGAGCTCTTGAGTTTTCCCTCTCGTATGTCCATGACCGGTGTGTACATGTACACTCCCTTTTTGAGAGAATTCCATTCTGTTTTTCACAACTATTTCATTATACAAAAGAGCTCTTATGACTTGTATATGTGGATTCTAGGCAGAATGTCCCATTGTTTATAAGTTTCTTTTTTACCGTTTGCCTGTACAAAGACAAGGCCTCAGCTTTATGGTCTTTAAGTATAACAAGCATGAGAACCTGAACCCCCCATCCCATGTGATTCTGATGCCCATTAAGGTTTTGTAATCAAGCTGTGCTCCCCTTGTCCAAGGCATGTGCTCCTCCAAGGGTTATGATGACTTTTCAAGGCTGTTTGTCTTGGCATGTGCGTGGCTGCCTTCGGCATCTACCTCGTTAGCCTTGTGGGGGTTGTCCTCAATGGAAAATAAGTGTCCCGTAAGTAGAAAGTTGATGACCCCCTTTGAGCCAGCCATTATGTACCAGCCTTTTCCGGCTATTTCCATATCATGACCTGGCGCCGTTGGGTCCTGCCACAGGAGTGCTCTTGGGAATTTAGAGCTGATGTTGGCTGCCAGTTGGTGGATTCTCACTTCGGGTGGAAAGCAGGGGAGCACTCCTGTCCTCCACAGAGTGTCCAGATATGTTCTTCCTGCCTAGCCCACGGCACATTTAAAACTCATTCCCTCTGTGTTCACTCATCTTCAGAACAATTTGGAGCTGATCCAGGTCTCCTGTGGAGCTGACTGGCCTCCAGTTTCAATAACTGATTTAACTCAGGGTTTTCCATTCTCTTCTCCTGAAACACAAGAGTTACTCATTAGCTGTGTTTCCATTACATTTTTCCACCAATTATAAGCAAATTTGCAATAAGTCAACAGAATGAAATAGAGTGCGTTTCCATTAATGGATGTCTTGCGCCCAATATTTGCCATTTATCATCTTGTGACATTAAGATCCACGTTCTTCAGCATGGGGTGGGCTTTTCATAAGGTAGCTGTTGAAGAACTGTTCAAACCCTGTGTCAGTGGAAACACCGTTGTTAATAATAGACCTTGGTATGTTAGTATTCTTTCAATTTCATTATTAAGTATCCAAGTTTTTTCAAAAGTACACATTTCCTTTGACTCATTGTTATAAGTATAATGAACACTAATAGACCTCATGTCCCCAACTCCCCCCAGGCCACTGCACATTCTGGTGTGTAATGCAGGCGTGTGCACCCAGCCCTGGAAGATGACGGAGGATGGACTGGAGTCCACCTTCCAGATCTGCCACCTGGGCCACTTCTACCTGGTGCAATGCCTGCAGGATGTCCTGCGTGGGTCAGCCCCGGCCCGCGTGGTGGTGCTGTCTTCCGAGTCCCACAGGTACGTGTCCCTGGCCCTGCTGCCACCGTCTTACCCCTGCATAACCCTTCTGCCTAGTCTGGCCCCATGGCTCTCATGTTTGGATGTTTATCATCCAGAGAACATGAGCTGAAACAAATCATGACATGATAGATGGACTTGCCATCCGAATCTTTCACAGATGTCTCAGTATTTCCAGGACTTCTCTCTGCCCCCTCCGACAGTCATTCCTGCAACCCCCACATGGCCGGTATTTTCTGAGTGGCTGACGTTCCGTTATAACGTTGTCTCGCTGAGCAATGTTGCGCTCTCTGGAAGATGGGGATTGATTTTGGCTGGAGAAAGAATAAAGATTGATTGGATCAGAATGGAGCAACTCTTAGATAGATCTGACTCCCTGTAACAGCTGGAGCTGGTTTTGTGGGGGCACTAGTGCGGTGAAGTCCCGTCCCATGGACTCTGGTATGAAGCTCTGTCTTCTTTGTTGCTCTGGCTTCTGAACCTGCTTGGGACCTGGATTGGATGATGATAAAAGCAAATTGGCTGAAACGATCCTGAAATCACTGGTGTTTGTTTAATGCTGTAGTTGTAGCTAAGAGACAGTTTTATTTCTAGGGGAGGTAAAGAAGAAGGTAGGCCATAACCCCAAAGAAAAATAAAAACCATCTCTGTAACTTTCTGTGAACCTTGGAGTCTTCTCTGGAGTTAGGCACTGCTTCCCGCCCCCACCCCACTGCTCTCATCTGGGGAAGAAAATTGCAGCCGTAGTGCTGGAAATGTCCAGCTGTGTGTTTGGCTTTGGAGAGACGAAAAAGATAAAGGAAGGTTTAAGATAAATTTACCGGGGCAGACCAGTGAGAAAGCTGCACACTGAGCAGCACAGTATATACTTTGCATTGACCATCACTGAATTTACCCAAATCTGTTGATTCTTCAGCGCACTGCTGAAAAGGGGATTTCTACTGACACAGATATGATACTAGAAACACGCTTTGGAAATTCAAAAAAAAAAAAAAACTTTCATAACTCTCACACTATCCAATAGTACTGATTGAAGGCACTATGTTTCAGTTCCTCTTTAATTACTTTATCTTATTTCATTTCTGGATGCTCAGAAACTGACCTCTGACCATCACTGTGGATAACTTGTTTATGGGTGCCAAGCAATCAAATAAAACCTTGACCTTGGGGGGTAGAGGGAGAAATGGAGACGGTCAGGGAACTGAGAGAAGCTGTCATTTCAAAACAGAACTTTATCACCATCCAGCGCGGAGGGCTTAGCTCAATTCACTACATTTAGACACATTATGTGGCCATGGGACCTGAAGGAAGACCAAGTAAGCCGTCAAAAACTTCAGTCAGGTAAGCCTCACCACTGGCCTTCTGATGACTAGTAGAAACAGGATATCTAGTAATTAATTAATGCCCTGTCCATCGATAGCTTGTCAGCTTTGTGAATGGGATTATAGAGTTCCCTTAGAGGTAGAGCACTTTAGTGTTATAGGTTTCCTTAAACAGGGAACCCCAGTAGTGGTTTAGTGGGATCTGCATGATGTCTTTTTCAGAGATTTAGGTGGGTTGTACGTTACAACTTGTAACTAAGTCAATATACACCTAGTACTGCTTCATTTAAGCAAACTTAGGAAACGCATAAATGTCTCAGACCAGTCTCTGAGTTTCTAGATATTAAATGTTTTCTTCTGGTCCTGATTTATTGGTTTATCGGCACCTATACTGATTATTTTTAACGCAGTGATTATTTGCACCTGGGTGCAAATCGCATCTGCCCCTTCTGTTCAACTATTTACATCCGGCCTCCTCCGTCCCAATCCTCTGGTTACACCAAAAACATAAACACTGTGTTGCTCCTGTATGATTTTGCTTTACTTCAATGGCTGTAGGTGCCAAAGTGGGACACAAAAAGAAAAGGTATAATAATAATAATAATAATAATAATAATAATACTGCATTGTTTGCTACTGCCACCTGGGTGCAAATAGCATCTGCCTTATTTTAAGGTGCTCCGATAAAGAAAGCTTCCAGATGTGCTTGCTGACTATCAGGGCAAGAATAGGCATAGCCGCGAGGTTTGCTGAAACAATCCAAGCATGCTTGTTCAAAAGCATTGATTTATTGCATTATAATAGACAGGTTGTGATGTGAACAGGCAGTGTGTTGTGCTGCCTGATGAAACCCAAACAGCCTTTGAGGAAAGGAGGGTCCCTTGTTGTGAGGTGTCTCTGACACGGCATGATAACCGAATTCATTGTGCGCCACCTATTTACTCTGTCAAACATCTGGCACTTAACAGCTCTGTCAGAAACAATTAGGGAGACATCTTTTTGCCTCTTTGATTTGTATTCAGCCATGACATTAGTATACAGTTCAAGCATCCCACTGTGGCAGAGCTCATTCTATCCCTGTTTGTTGTATTGCGCTGACCTACTGCTATGGTGTTGCTGTCTCTCCTGTAGGTTAGTCCTGTTGCTAATCAATCCCAGGAGAGCATCTCTTGAAGTCTGCCTGTAATGTAATGGTTCGCAAGCCTTTTTGGGCCATGCTCTTGCATTCAAACAGAGATGTATCTCCCTTCTTCTGTCAAATGGACTGTGGGTTCAGATCCATTTATAAGGTTAAGAATCTGTAATAGCAAAGACTTTTTTTTTGTGGTTTAGATCCACCGTTGGAATGTTAATGAAAAGATATTTCTGTGTTGTTAACCCTCTTACCTTGTCTACCATAACAGAAAATACTCAAGGCTTGTTCAACGTGTTGGCAGGTTTACAGACCTGGTGGATTCATGTGGGAAGGTGGACCTCTCGCTTCTGTCCCCTTCTAAGAAGGAGTACTGGTCCATGTTGGCGTACAACCGTGCCAAGCTCTGCAACATCCTGTTCTCCAATGAGCTTCATCGACGGCTTTCACCACATGGCATCACTTCCAATGCAGTTCATCCCGGAAACATGATGTACACCTGCCTTCACAAGAGCTGGTGGCTGATGACATTACTCTTCAACTTGGCACGCCCCTTCACCAAATCCATGGTAGGACCAGAAAGTTCTTCACTTATCCTCTTTTTTGTTTCCTGTTTTGGCCTGTTGGTAATTCCTGTTCCTGTGGTCAGCTGTCTTTGTGGTTCTAGGCTTTCACAGATCTAAAGGTGTTCCACTGAAGCTTGGTGATGTTCTGCTGCAATGTTTGGTGGGAGTATGCTTTGTTCCTTAAAAGTTCTTAGCATTTGGTTCCCTTTTGCAATGAAATGAGGGAGATTCTCTGTATTTTAGTAATTATACAATGCCTCTGGTTAATGTTTTCTGGATAATGTTAGGAATGCTCCGATTGCAATTTTCTTAATCGATTCCGATTATCGTCTTTTTTTTTTTTTTTTTTTTTTTTTTTTTATGTGCGATTGACCAATGCCGATTTTTTTTATGGGGACAGGAAATACAAACAAGATTAAAATTTTCTTTAATGCAAACCAAACTTGCAAACCCAAATTAATTTTCATAACAAAATCGCATTTAACTTTACAAATTCAATAGATAAATAGATAAAACTATATAAATAAACAAATACAACCCCAAATACAACAAAAGTTTAATATATTCTTTCAAATAATATTATGTGCAGTAAGTAACAAAACATATAACAATGTTATAACGTCTCGCTGAGCAATGTTGCGCTCTCTGGAAGATGGGGATTTATTTTGGCTGGAGAAAAAATAAAGATTGATTGTATCAGAGTGGAGCAACTCATTATATATATATACAATAACATTGTTATATAACTTTTTTTTGTCTTGGAAACATATTATAACCAAAATGCCACTATTTAAGCATTAATGGAAAGTTTCTCTTTATAAACAGAATTGGAATCAATTGTAAAACTGAATACCACTTTGGGGTCAGCTTGTAGCAGGCTACGTTTGTAACATGAAACTAGATTAAAAGACTCCGGTAGCTAGACGTCAGAAAAGTAACACATACTCTGTATTCTGTATTTTGGGCTGAGGTAATCTATCATATTTCTTAAGCATTTATCCTCATCTATGGAAAATGACTGGTCATCCAGTGCTATGAATTCCATAATTTTCCTCGTAATTCCTTTGCTCTTTTCACCGCTTATACCGGCGAAAGACCGGAGAGGCTTCTGGCTTGTAGATCGCTCCGGACATGCTTTGCTGGCTTCAGTTTCAGCAGCTTTCGCTTTGCTGGCTTCCTCAAACTGACCATGTGTAACCGGAGCAAGCGGGGTGTTCTCTGAGTTGGCCCATAAATAAAATAAAGGAGTGATCTGATCGTCAACTCGAACCGTCCGGTTTTATTCCTGGCAATTACAGAAAAACGCATTCACTGCTGATATACGTTGGGGGTAAACGGACACCGCTCCTCCTTTCATGCCTTCGGGCAACAAGAAGGCGTTACTAGTGGGAGGGGGAAATAAAATAGGAAAACAATCAACCTTGCAGCCAGGTATCAAAATAAAAGTTTCCGATTGATCTTTGGGTAATTATATAGGATAAAAGCAGATGCACACTCACTGTTATACATGATCACTGAGGTGATGAATTGCCTCGGATGTGGGTGTGCTTGCAGGTGTGCGTATGACGTATTGTGCATGCGAAAGTTTGATTTTTAATGGGTTTGACTGACAGGCCGATCACCAATCAAGCCGATCAGCGTGAGAATCGGCCTATTTCGGTCGCTGGCCGATTGATCGGTGCATCCCTAGTTAATGTTGTGACCAAGGCTGTGATGGACTGGCTGGTTTTGGAGATTGTGGAGCCTGGGCCTGACTGCTGGGTGCTGGAGTAGATGTTGAATCTGAGTGGCCCGTCGGTGATGTGCATGGGGTGCTTTTATGTGGTTTGCTGTACAGTTGATCTTTCAGCCCTCTCTATTGTTCCTGGCGCTCCTCTGAACATAAGAGGAACCGCTTTTGTTGAGTGCTGATTGCTTGTAACAAGAAAAACTTTGGGGTCCCTGGATGAGCCATTTGGTTGTTTTCTTCTCATGTCCCAGAGCCCTTTTCCCTCAGTATATTTTGTTTTGTAAACCCCTTCTGCATGGACCAGAGTGAGCATTGGGGTTCGAGTTTCACGGGCTCTGTGTCTGACCTGGATTCCATTTCCAGTGCACAACTGTCTCAGCAGCCAGGATGGGCACCGTCTTACCCCACACCTCTACAGGCCACTGGATACTCCTCTTCTGAGAGAGACTGTGATGTGCTGTGCTGTGCTTTGTGAAGCAGGGGTGGGGTGCTGATATTGTGGCGTTTGTGGTGAATAGTGGTCCATCTGAGAGCAGCAGGTGCTCGTTTGATATTTTAATGTCTGTGATTCAGCATGTTTATTTCACCTGGCATTCATGAACTACAGCCATGGTAGAAACGAAAGCCATTGATTAAAAATGAAAATAAATTTTTTGATTGGAAAGTCTGGTATAGAAATACCAGTAAGTACCCTGGACACAACCTTTATGTATAAAACTTTCAAAAGTATTTAGTTCTGTGTTTACAATGAAGGCATTTTTATTATAAAATGAATTACCTGCATATAACAATGGTCAAAAAATAGATTATAAGCGCTCATTTGTCAAACTGCTTTGTGTTTAAGTCTTAAGCTGTATAAGATGAAGTATCACCTTGGCTCCATACAATCTTTTCATTTAAAAAGATAGTTCAAAAGAGTGCTGCCTAAAAGAACCCTTTCTGGTACCTTTCTGTTTTTGCTTATTGTCTTTGATGAAAGTGTTGGCACTAAACAAACAGATGGCCGCAGCTGAATCATCTTAATTTATGAAAGTCTGCCGGTATTGCTCTCTTTATTGTTTTTGCTTGTTAGTGTGCTGAAAAGGCTGTTATATTGTAGCACGGGGGGGGGGGGGGGTGGCATGCCTCTTCTCTTTTTGCTTGTTGCTGTTTGTTTTCCATTGGGCATATCACTGTTTGTTCTTTCTGTGTGGGTATATGGATATGTAGAAGGAATAGGTTCACTTTTCCAGGGCTTCCTCCTGTTTGTGTGATTACCTCCTCGTCTCTGATCTATGGCAGTTAACTTTCCTGTCCCTGAGGTAAAAGGCCCTGCTGCTTCCAACCCCAGGGGCTGCAAACCACCCGTCCTTCCGTGCCATGGCCCCCAGGCCCAGCTGTGCTCAGCACAGAGCTGCCCTGTTTTTTCAGCTGCACCAACTCTTTGAGGTACCAAGGAAACCCACCGCAGACGACTGCATAAGTCGGGGGGGAATGGGAACAGGGTAAGCACTCAGGACCCATCCAAGCAATGGGAAGCTGGGGGTTTGGCCCACTTGGAGAACGTCGCTATAAAAACCTTTGGCTCAGTCCAAAGTAAACAGTGTTGCGGGAACCTGAGAGGAGCCCCCCATCGGGCCCATTGCTTGGCACTGTGTGGCAGAATCCAGCTACAAGGGGCCACATAGGGCCGGTGATGGGCTCGGATACACTGGTTCGGTTTCTCCCGACCCATGCCGTGCTCTTGAGAATGCCTTATGGGGTCCCTGTGCTGTCGGCGGCCCCATCGATCCCCTCGATTCCCTTCGATCCCCAAACCTGTGGTATTCACACACCAGACCTCTGGAGATTTCTAATGCCTGAAGCAGGATTTAAGTGAATTTCAAAATATTGTTTTAGGTCATGTTGCCTGCTAAGGAAGACCTCCTGAAGGACTAAAATGGCTGATAGTTATTTACACAGCAAACAGGTCTGAGCTCCTGGGAGCTCCTGTCACACAGCAATTTCCTGTGAGCTGGTTCAGAGGTGCAGGCAGTGTATATAGTCCCTCTTTCAGCTTCCCCGTCTGACTCTGGGTTGAGTTTCATAGCCTCATAGCCAACTTGATAGAGTAACCAGCTGCACTTCTCAAACCCTGCCCTGAGTGAGCAAAGGGAGTGCCTCGGGTCTCGTGGGGCTCACCTCTTATTGGTCCCGGCACTGTGGACCTGAGCAGTGTGCGAGGACCACTAGACCAGTTTAGCTGAAGCAGTTCTGTGGCCGCCAAGTGTTTGAAGTGGTGGTAAATATCAGGTGGTTCTGTACTTTCTGATCTCGGATGTGGTGGTGGAGGCGGCAGGGGTGGGGGGAATCTCACTCCGGCTTTCATCCACTTGTGGCGGTCGAGCCATCTGCGTCTCACTGGGGAGGTCAGAGGGAGTGGAAGGGAGATGTCAGGGTGTACCGCATGGCTTGCCAAAAGCCGCAGCTTCTCAAAACCTCCTCCAGATACCGCAGAAGCTGGGGGTCAGAGCCCCTCCAAACAAAAGCAGCTCTTTTGCACTGGTTTCATAGCGGCTCGCCCAGTCGGCTTGGCTGGAAGCGACTGGCTCTCCCACCCTTTGTGGTTCCAAACAGCCCATTGATCTGTAAGACTGTAAATATCCTCATTATGAGGGGTGGAGGGGCGAGTGGGGACAGCTCTCCTATTCTCTACATATTTCCATCCTAGAGCACTGAACTCAGTATTATTCGTTTTTCAGTTGTTTTTCCATTCTTATAACGAATTTTAAAGTCTTCCACTTATGGCTGTGTCTACTGACAGAGTTAAATTATTATTTTTTTTTGCATTCTAGATAAAGATTCCTCACAGAGCCCTTAAACCTAAACACTTGTTCTCACTTAAATCTGAGAGACAACAGGGCATTAAAAATATGTCCCCTTTATTCATTCTTGCCTTGCTACTGCACCCGTCGTGAAGGGGCTTAATAAAACGGAGATATTGTTTCATTTATTGGTTGCTGGGGTGTAAAGATGCTATCGTTTTAATTGCTTGTACACACTGCTGGGATCCACAGAGGTTCCTCTAGGCTGCAAACACACGCATAACTTTGACAGGGAGATGCCAAAGCACAATATTAAGCCAGCGGAGGCAACTGCTTCCTTTAAATGAATTTTCCTTTATTTCACATATTGAGATGATTTATGGTAACACTACAAGTTTTCAGAATTTTTCTGATGTGTTGCGGTGGGTGCTTTGCTATGTTTTAAGGGAGGGTCTCATTTTCTTATTCCTGTTTTTTTCCATTTAAATATGTTTAAAAATGTTCCCTGTTCTTGTTTTTTTTTTCCTCCTCTTTACCGAGCAGACACTTTTCTTTATCAACCTCTATAGGCATCATGCTTTGCCATTAGGCAAACTCCCTGTTGTACGTCCTTCATAGATGTCCTCGGGTGAGCAGGCTTTTGGGCTGAGAAGGCTCCCATCCTGACCTGCACACCTGTTTGTCTTGCAACGCTCGCACTGCCTCCCCTTGTGTGGCTTGAACCACCTGACGGTCACATTTCCAGAAAAGGGTAAAGGATCACATTTCACGCAGTGTCAGGTCTGCTTCCCTTCCTCAAAATCCATACTGTGGCTGATAAAAGACCCGCCGATACATTATACACTCTGATAGTTCATATACTCTCTATACTGTGTTTGCCAGGGGGTGGGCATATGTCATACCAGTGTAATTTTTAGTAGTGTGATCTGTCTCTAGGAGTCTATGAAGGATGTGTATTCAGTAGGAGGACATTGCTTGTTTGTCTGGTTCTGCCTTCTGTGTGTCTATAAAATGGGGGGGGGGGGTCTACAGATAGAGGATCAAGTCGTTTGCTGGTCCCCTTTTGGGCCTGAGACTTCTGTCTGCGGCATCTAACAGCGACATTAGCAGCTTGAGTCTGACATTTGCTGGCCGAGCTGAAGCCTTATGGTGTTGTAATAGGGACGGAAGGCAGGAGAAGGGCATGCTGGGAAAGAGGCCTTATGGGGCCGGGGCTGCCCAATCAGGCCGCCACCCCACGGGAGCCCTTTCGGGGGAGCTTCCTCAGCCACAGCAGAGCGTCTTCAGCATTTTGTCGCAGTTATTTTCCCCTGGTCCCTGCCCGAGGCGCCTGGCTACCTTTTTACATATGCACATGATGAACTTTTGACCAAGGCCCAGCAGTCGTATTTCAGCAGCCGCTTGCTTTAAAAGGGAGACTTTAACAAGTTCCTTAGAGCATTAGCTCTCATCTTGCTTGCCAGTGAGGTAATTTAGGCAACTTGCTGAGGGCGTCTTCTGAGGCCTCCTGTTGGGGTTTAAATGCCCCCCACCCCACTCCCTCATGTCCATACCTGTCCTCTCCTCTCTTGTCTCCTCTACCCTGTAGACCGCCTGACCGAAGCCAGTCTTTTGCCCTGTGGTAGATCTTTGTACATGGCACCTAACAAGGGCTCTGTTTCTATTAATGCCTAACAAAACGAAGTGCCTTTAATGAAGTGTCCACCCACCTGCTTCCCCCGCCTCCTCCGTTATCATTTTCCAGACCATCTCGTGGGGGACTATTACATCCCCCCCTACTGAACGATTGTAAGGTCAAGCGTCAGTATGGCGGGTAGCCCGGCCCCGCCTGTATGTGCGCTGGTCATGGTCATGACTGTGCTCACTGGAGCAGAACCACTAGTGACAGGGGTCTGGTGCTCTTGGCCCCAGTGCTCAGCCAGGCCCAAATGAGCTGTCAAGCCACTCTAATAGAGTCATAATTGCTGATTAGAACTGGGAGAGGTGATTAGAACCGGGAGAGGTAAGGGAGCTTTTTAATGTGGACTGGCAGGGTGCAGAAGAGTGGTCCAAACGTCCCACTGCTGGATGGCTTTCCTCTCACTTGAATCTCAGACGCGGTCGATGAGTTTGGGGTCACGTTCTATACAGAGTTCTGTGCTGTGGTGGACAAACAAAAACCTGAACAGAATAGTTAGGTACTATACCCAGATGACTATTATAAGCTACAAAGAGTGTTTTGCTCCCAGTGGTTTTGCCTCGTTGGGCCTGTGAGTGATTCATGGTGGAGCTGAGAGGGGTTTGGCAGAGCTATTGCTGAAGTCACATGCAGGACAGCCGACGGAACCTGCGACCCAGACAGCTGCGACTCACTGCACGCGGCTAATAAGCGAATGAGGAAGGACACAGAGGTTAGGGCCTGGTGATGCCATCGCTGACATATATCCAGTTACAGAAACCTTGTAGGATGTGGGGGGAGGACGCACATGGACTTTTTTTATGAATGGGACGGTTTTGAATGAACGGAGGACGTCGCTAATGGGTTATGTGTATTGGGTGACGTCTGCAGGGGACTTGGGAGAGGGATCCAGTCTGCCGACTGGTCCCGGGCCCCTGCATTAGGCGCGGGAAGCAGGCTATCTTTAGTAGCCACAGGATTGCGAACAGACCGTCTGGGTTCATCTTACAGGCAGCCTGTAACTCTAGTCCTGCTCTTCCCCTCTTCTCTAAGGTCTTACTGTACTTTTATTATGACCCAACACCCTCGCCTGCCACTGGTCATTTGTCCCAGCCTCGTCTGCCGCTATTCCCCTCCCTTTGTTCCGCCGGCATTGATTTAACCTCCCATCCTGATGTGTTGTTGGTGTCATAATAACGCACCATCCCAGGGCCCAGAGTCTGTGTGACAGACTCACCTTCTGGAGTGTTGGCCTGCATTTATCGCTTAATTATCCAGAACCTTTTTTGCTCTACTTTTTATTGTCTGCTGGGGTTCCATGCACCATTCCTGTCTGACCGTGTTCGTTTTGTATCACTGCTGGTTTCAAAAGGATGTACAGGGCTTTAATCTTCTAATCTGATTGGAAGGGGAAATGAATGTGATGTAACCCAAACATTATATATTTAGAGGCCAGCCAGAGAGTTTAGGACCTGAAAACCTGCAATCTCATTTTCCTGCACTGACATGCTTGTCCCAGCACAATCCTGTTACTGGGATTATTGTCTGCTGAGATACCATTTCATTTCAATGAAAAAGCATATTTAAAAAGAGCCCAAAACTCTCCTGCTTACAATAGACGTACCAGCATCTTCTAGCATTTTTTGGGATGATGGTGTGTCTGTTAATAGCTGATGTTCATGTTGCCATCCATTGTCATGTGATTGGCTCCCTGTCTGCTGATTTGTTAGGATGGCAATGCAATAGTGGCAGTCACATCTTGGAGAAAATTTTTATTTTAGAGAGTACTGTTGGAGTGATTGCCCTGGAGCAAGGGGACTTGAGCGTTCCTCCATTTTCCTCCGTGCCCCTTCAAGCTATCGTGGCCTGGGCTCCAGGCCGACTCAACCCACACACATCAAACTCCTGGAGTGCTGTTTTACTGTGTGAGCTGTGCCCAGTAAGGATGCTGAGAGATGATCATTCTAAGCACCCTCTTTGTTCCTGTAGAACTGACTTGCAGTCAGTACACTTACCTGTAACGTTAAAGAATGTGTAAAGATTCAGCAGAGTCAGATAAGTAACAGGAATAATTCAGGGAACTCAGTCACACTCAAGCTGAATTCAAAGGCTCTCCCACTCACTGTGCCTTCACATGGTGCTGTTCTCAGCCTCTGCACCACTCCATTTCCACCAGAGAAGATCCACAGAAAGGAAAAGAGAAGGAGGAAGCCAGAGTCTCCCTAGCCAGCCACCTCTTCTTCCTTACCAAAAGGGCTTACCCTGCTGTTAACATGGGAAAGTTACCCTCTTAGTGTCTCTTACCATCTCTCATCTACCCCAGGGGCAAACCTGGCAGCCCTCAGAAGGGAAAGGATGAGGAACTGATGTTTGAACATGCGTGTAGCATACGTGCTGCCGGATGTCTGCCAAAACTCATAATGTATTCCCTTTGAATGTGCACATGGAAACCGGTGGGACATCTGCAACTGCAAATGAATTTAAATGTATTATCACGTATTCCAGCTCAGCTGTTTTGAGGAAATGAAAGGAAATTAAAATATCAATTAAGGTAATAATTAGTGTAATAATTATTACAGTGTATGCAGCAGAAGGGAAGGGACAAGTTTGCCATACCGTATAGTTACCCGGGGATAATGAATATGATTGGTGCAGGGAATGTTCTGGTTCAGTGATGCTCAGCACTGTGCTGTTGGGGTGTGGGGAGCTGCAGGCTTTCGTTTGACTCCCAGTAATGCTCTTGTGAGTGTTTTGCGTATCACCAATTCTAAATGTAATCATTCTAGCCATAGTAAGTCAAAGGGATGCAGGGAGTGACTAGTGCCCTGCTGATAAGCTCAAAGGGGAGGAAGAGCAAGGCCCACAGCACTTTACATGCTTGTGTTGATGAGCCATTTGAAGGTCCTGTTCATTAAATTTGTTTATTCTCTACACATTCTCACCTTCCTGAGACTAAGGCTCCTCTCTGTCTGTAGAATTCCTGAGTTTGATCCAGCAACCAGGGTTCCTGCATCACCAGTTAATCGGTATCAAAGCAGTCCTGGTCCATAACTCACCTGCTGGTCTGGTCTGGCACCCTGCCCCCCATCCACTTGTCCTCCCTGTGGACGTGAGGAAGCCGTCCAACTTGGGCTCGAAAGCGAGGCCCGCTCCACTTGTGACACCGAGCCTGATGGACTACATCTCAAATTGATTTAAAAAATGTACAGAAGAGGACGATCGTCTACTCCAGATTACCTATTGATTTTTAATATGAAGAGCTCATTATATAAGCAGTAACTGGAACACAAAAAGGTAGCGAACCTTTGCATAAATCCTTTAATTGAATTTGCAGAGCCTGTGGTTCTACATTTTTTAATTAAATCCATTTCTTTTTTTTAAGTGTTGGTGTTTAATTTGCATGCTGTGAAGTGGGTCCTGTCCTAGATAAAGTGCCATTGATCCTTATTAAACCTTACCTCTAGGCTTGCTGAGAACTAACTGGGAAAATTAAATGTGTTCATGGTGCATACACTTATTGCCTGCATGATAGGATTAAGAAGAGAGAGAGAAATAGAAAGGAAGCGAAAAATAAAATTCATTTGCAAAATTATTTTAGCTATACTTGTTAGGGCATTTTGCATAAAGTAATTGTTGGTAAAAACCTTTTCTTGTACCTACACATAGTGCCAAGCAAAGTAAAGAAGTACTTTTTTCCAGCCTTTCTTTTCTTAGTTGTTGAAATGTCTGTGAAATATCAAAAAGGGTCTTTTACCTTTTGCTGTGTCGTTTGGCTTCTTGGTCATTGCAGGTCATAGTCTGAAGTCTGAAGAATATTTTTTATAGCTACTCCCTAATGGTTTTTTCTCCCTTTTTTGTGACCCATTCCCTAATGTTTCTGTGGCGTCCCCTAATGCTTAAGGTATCGATAAGATTTATGAGTAGGTAAGCAGACATGCCTCTTTGGTGATGCAAATAAATGCGGATTCGACAACGGCACGCTGCCCGGTGACGGTGCCGAGGTCGTTATGATTTCATTATTTTTTCCCGAACAAAAATATTGACTCGCTTTCCGACTTAATCAGTTCACGTTTCACATTCATCACGATTTGGCCGTAGATCAAACGATTTTAATATAAATATGTCAATTTGTAAAAGCGGCCTTCTAAACATGCCACAGGGTTTTGACTATTGGTATTGTGCCGCTAGGTAAGAGTGGCGCCATGATAGATGTTCCACTGCTCTGTTTCATTTGCACTGAGCGATTCCGGCGAGAAGGACGCTTAACGAGAGGGCAGCAGCCTTAAAATACCCCCCTGTCTGTGGTGAACGCGCTGCTCATTAAGCACTACCTAAATGCATTAGCAGGCTATTGAGAGAGAGTCATTGTTGATTAGATATTATCTGACAAAATTAGGCCAATAATATAAAGGCAGATTGATCTTGTGATTGTGTGGCATTGATTAGCAGTTCCATTTTTTTCCTTCCTACCCCAAACATGTTGGCTGTATGGTTAAAATAGTGTTTTCTGTTTGTCGAGCGTGTAGACTGGAGACTGAGAATGGACATTGTCCAGCTATCTGTGATATCCAGCTGTGCACAGCTATGTGATTTCACTTTATTTTATTACATGGATCCGCCTCACTCAGCGCCTCCACCCTTTTTTACTTAGCCATTCTGGGGGATTGGCTCTCCTTTTCCAATGGCCTTTAGCAAAGGGAGTTAGCGACAGTGATCAGTGGATGTGGACAGTAAGATTTATAATGTATTTGTGCTAGCTGATTGCCAACAGAACCGACCTCTCCCAGTGGTGCTGTATTCAGACTGGGAAAATCAATAGGGATTAACCTTTGACCCTCTTCACATACTTATGCCCCACTCCTCGCTGCTTACCAATATTTCATCAGTTTCAGTTAAGCGACGTGACTTGCTCAATAAGACGCTGGCTGCTAATTAATTTCAAAGATGTAACATCCCTTGTAGAAGAAGCGGCAGGGGGGAGCACAGGAAGCAAGCGGTCAACATCAGGCATGGAGTTGTGTCTTTTAGTGATGCCGCGAGAGGAATTAAAATGACCCTGTTATAAGGAGGGTCCACTGAAATGACGGGAGCTGTGTCCTGAAACACTGTCCTTCATGCTGCTGTATTTGAGTTCCTCCCCCCCGCCTGTTTCTATAGTCTTCATTGGCTTGCTGGGTTGGCGTGTCATTTATATCGGTGTATCTTTGAGGACCGTATAACTATCTGGTTACTGTGAGGTGGGTGATCTGAAAGAGCCATCACATTCTGTACAGGCGGTGTAGGAAGAAGCTCCCACCTTCCCCAGTGATAGCGGCACCATGAGACCTGAAGCCACACTGCCTCCACGTCAATCCGCTTTGCATGTCATATTGCCAGCTCAGCAGATTGGCCTAACAATATTGACTCTCAGGTGTCCTTCCTCCTCGTTCTCGGCCCTCTCCTGTGTGTGTGTGTGTGTGTGTGTGTGTGCGTGCGTGCATGCGTGTGCGTGACAATGAGAGTGAGGCCAGTCGCATTTCCATTCCCTCAAACAATAGCAGTGTAAACCAAATTTTTTTGGTCACACACAATAGGCTAAATAAATATTTCATGTGTTTAATATCGAAAAGTACATTTTGCATTGAACAGAGAAGTACAGGGCCGAGGACTGCACTCAAATATCCTTTAGTTTATTACTCATCATCATGGGCTTCTGTGGTGTCCATTAACTGAAATGTGGCCATATTTGCCTGATGTTCATACTGTAAAGAAATGGGGGAAAAAAAGCGCAAGTGACTCACATACTTGCAGTGTTTGCTGGGTTAATTTTTCAGTTTCTATTGTTTCTCGCAATTGACTGTAATCACCCTGAATACCGATTAATATTAGTGGAAATAATAGCGATGATTATCATTCTTCAAAGTTGCAGATCTTAATCCATTCAGATTTGAATTAGCATTTTTAAATATGCTTTGAGTTAATGTTTCTTAGCTTGTATGCCATACATTTTGACCATAAAAGAACATAATTTTTGTTAATTGTAATTCTTTTAGCTGGTCCTCTTGTCCAGAGTGACTCTGGGAAGTCAATGTGTACAAGAACACTAAGTGGTTACGATTAAGCTGATTAACAGTAACAGTGTAGGTGAAATCGGGAGAGATGCCTGTCATACTCATGTTTATAGGACAAACTGAAGCCTCCGATATTTGTGGGCAGGAATGTGAATTGTTTATCAGTTATAAAACGCTGTGAATGAACAGGCGAGAAGCTCCAGAGCTGTATGTGCAGAGGCGGGAGGGTGAGGTTTCACTTCTGAAGAGGTGAAAAGCTCTGGATCTGTGAGCAGAGAGGCTCAAAAGAGGCACGGCAGTCGTTCTCATCATAACCAGGCGGTGAACTTCCTTTATGCCATAACCCACTTTACTCTTTTTCCAAACCTCTATAACTGATATTTATAGCAAAATGGTATTTGTCTCAAAGTGAATAGATTAGTTGTTTTTGTTGTATTTTTATGACTGCAGTTATCCTTTAGTTTTCAAATACCATAAAATAATCATGGGCTTTTCTTTAGCAATTGTTGCTGGCTTTGATAAATCTTATTAGGCTTTTATTAGCATATCCTCTCCCTGTTTTTACCACCCTTTGTATTCTGAACACGCACTATTGCATATGCATTAAGTCTGTTTGCATATACATGAAAGGTAATGTGCATGGGGGGGAAACACTGTGGCTTTTTGACATTATTTAATGCACGCAAATACCATGGTGTCACCAGTGAATACCTGCACATTCCCATTGCTGGGTATTAAGTGATCATTAAATATGGGTCATGGATTTGCTGGAATAAATCTGATTGCAGTTGTGGTTTCTGTAACCTTTCTGATTATTTGTGTAGCCTAAGCCAGGCTGCATTTGCTTTTAAGTAGTTGGATAATATTAAGTACCTAGGCTTTTCCTTATTTTTTCCTATTTGCTTATTTTGTGTAAGTATTGCATTGGACCCCCAAAAAGTGTTCCGGCTTTGTGTCATCTAGCTTATGGTTGCCAGTGTGATGTGTTATGGCTAAGAGCTTGATCATACCTGTTGGTTATGCCAGTTGACTGTACCCGGTGGCCCTACTTGTGTGAACTTGCGAGCACAGCATGCCTAACTCATGGCATATATGCAGGAAGGTATGTACAGCACGTGAGGCATATTCGGGAAGCTCTGATGTGTGAAACTCCCTTTTGTTCTTGACCTCTCTGTGCCTTTCAGCATCAGACTCATCCGAACTCTCATTATCCCTAAGCCAGCTTTGCTGACCTTCAAGCGGCGTTACAGGGACAGCCTTAGGGCATCAGGAGAGAGAGATGGAGAAGGGATGTCATGCACGCAGACTTGTCGTGGCAGGACTGGCTTGCTTCGAGTGTTTTTGACTGCATTGCTTCTGCGTCCACTGCCCAGGTCATTGTCCTGCATTTTCGCCTCAGATACTGCAAGCCTGGACTTTAACACTCTGTCTGCCTACCCAGCAGCACTTGCCATTCGGTCCAGTCCATGTTTCTTTGTTGACCAGGTCTCCAAGTTGGTTCTAAAAGATAAAAGGATGTGAAGGGAGACGTGGCCGCAGCCGTAGACCAGCTGGGGTGGGTGTGGGATTCAGCACATTGGGCCAGTGTTTATAATGTGGATCTGCTGGTGTGGGGGGCATCCCTTGCAGATCACAATGTCACAGCAGTCACCTTGACAATTGTGCTTAGAAAATAATACATTTCGCCCACAACCCTGCTGAGGCTCTCAACAGAACATTTATTGAGCCTGCATGTGAGCAATTGCTCTTTTAGGGACAAGCGATTGATATTTGCAGGTACCATTGAGGATGGATTAAACAAAGTGGGAGATGATGTCTTTATTGGAAATAAGGTGGCTGTTTCATGTCTCTGCATTAAATCTGTGCTGGATCTGGAATTAACGATTTGTTAATTTGATTGATTCCCCCCCCCCACTGAATACTCAAACAATATGCTTTCTTAAAGTATTGTGTCTGGTAAGATAAGGACAGAAACACCGGCAGTGTCAAAAAAGCAGTTCAGGGAGTGAGAAAATTGGAAATGAAAGCAAGATAAATTGAATGAGCCTCAGTGCTAATTGACAGTGCTGTTTATATTTATGTTTGTTTATCCTGTCAGAGGGTGTGGATGGAACGCGTCAAGCTTTCCAGGGAACAACTTTGCCTTTCTCTGATAGACTGGAAAAAAGATCACACAGATGGTAGAGATCTTTTGGTTGGGCTGAACACCACGTTTCTACCTCTGTGCCTCAGAAACATTGATACTGCCACGGGTCGCGGTCCCCGCCGCCATGCTTCACCCGCACCTGCCTCTCTCAGTTACACGTGCGTGGTACCGCTCCATCAGGGAGTATGATACGCCATCGCTGCCCTCTCCAGCCAGTAGCTGGGAAGGCGATGGGTCCACTTCTCTGCCTGTGTGTTGCACTGCCTGATATCTTGTGACTTGTTGAAATACTCCTTAGTGTTTCTTGCTTTTTTGTGCCAGGAGATGTGACGTAGGCTCTGGCTCTGTGCTTGCTCACTCTACTGATGGCTCTCACAGCGCTTTTAAAAATTGTATCGTCATGTGTAACTGCAAGTGAACTAAAGAGTGCCTTCATCTTTCTAAGTGATGGGGGGTGGTGGCATCAAAGACTTTTATGTTTGGGGCTTTTACTCTCCTCTTGTGCCTCATGATTGTGCATAATATGAGACAAGATCTTGGCCGGCGCTTGTGAAAGCACAAACAGGTAAATGCTCTCCTGAAAAGTTCTGGTTAACTAGAGCTTGCTGGCTTCATCAAAGGTTCATGATTCAGGCCCCGGAGCACAAAGCCTTGGCAGCTCACTCTGCAAATGTGGTTTCTTCAGTTTCCTTGTCCTGCATGTGTGATCCTCTAACCTGTGGGACCAGGTGTCTGAATGAGCTACTTTGCCTTCAGTGACACAAGACAGTGCATGTGTGAGTGGGCTCTGACATAACTTAGAGCCGGCAGCAGGGTGGTCCTGCTCGGCAGTCTGCTGTTGGCCAGACCACCCCATCACTGCACTAGCAAATGCCAAGCTGAAAGCTCAGCCCTCACGAATGAGCGATGGGGGGGTGTGTCTGGCTGGATCCCGGTCAGTAGTGGCTTAGAACTTCTGAGTGCTCTGAGGGTTCAAATTGGGTGTGCTATTTAATTAGGAATAACTTCATGATAGTTAGCCATGTTGCCTAGATACTGAGCAGGCTAACACGCGCAACTCACTCTGGTGTTTGCATCCTTTTGACTTCCTTCTCTCTCTGTTACCTTCTTTGTCTCCTCAGAATTTAATTTTTATGACAGCTTAATTGTTACAAATTATTATTATTATTATTATTTTTTTGTACCACAAAAGCTAAAATTCAACATCATGTTCAGTTTGAGCTAACCCCTTCCTGCTCTCTGCTGTGGCTCTGTATCACTCGAGTACCTTATGTACATATAACAACAACACTACTAACTGATGATAATAATAATAATAATTAATGCATATCATATGCATACTGCAACTAATAGATTTGTCTATTGGTAGGCTGCTAAAAGTATTCTGACCTAAAATTGAAATAAAGCTCATAAAGATCATTGTAAATGCTTATTTTAACACTTGAAATGCAAAAGATTTTGTCATGAATTTGTGACATGCAGAGTTGCTCTTTGGAAACTGTTCATTAAAACATTACTTTTTGCAATATTTCCATTTATCCTGTATAATTTAATGGCAGAACTTGGTTGGCGATTTTTGATAGAAAGACAACGGTCAGTTTTACTCCACAGGCATTTCTGAGTGAAGAAGGTTATATGACGCGTGCCACTTAAACTGCTAGCGGAAAAACATTGCTTGGCGTTAAGGAATTACAACTTCTTAAAAAGTGACTTGAACGTGTTTGTCCCATGGTGAAAAGATCAAACAGATTTTAGATTGCCTGGCTTTGAATTGCGGGAAACCCGTTTAATTAAAAGGAGAGCAGTGAGAAAGTTCTCCCTCTTTGAAGCCTGTTCCAAGCCTGCCGTTAACTGTTATTACTGTGATTGTATTTCGGCTGTTTAAAAGACAAGAATAAAAGAATATATGTGTAGTTTTGATTAAGCTATCTTTTGTTCTCAAATAGATGAAGTAGTAAATACAACCAATGCCTTATTGGTACATTCTCAAATTGAAAAAAAATTTAGGATTAGGAATATTTTCTATATCTGTATACTGAATGCCTAAATTTGGAATGCACACAACTATGCTAATGTTTTACTTGTTCTGTATGCCTTGCCTGCATTTTTACTTGTTCCACTGCACTGCCAACATGAGGAAATATCTGCATTGCTCTTGTACTTGCTGACAACTTTACAGCTTTAAGTTTTTTTCCCTTTGTTTTTGTGTTTGCGGATAGCATAGGTGTGGCCTGTTCTGACCTGGTCTGAGGCAGACTCAGCCTCCTCGCATCACCGTCATTGCAGGGATTTGCGGCCTGACGCATCTGTCCCTCTGATGTCTATCTATAAAGCCAAACGGCTGGGCTAACAGTGCCGTTACATTCTGGCATGTCACTGATCAGCCTGTTGGTCCATGCTGCTTGTGTGTAGTGTGTTGGGGAAAAAAGCATCTTTGATGGATCTTTTTGATTCACATCTAAAGCTTTTTTGTTTTGTTTTATTAACATGCATGTGTATTAAATGGTTGCCTGAATTTAGCACATTTAGGGCCAGTTTCCCGGATGAGGATTAGGCCTAGTTCTGGACTAAACTGGAATTTTATATGGGGATTCTCCATGTTTAGTCCAGGACTAGGCTTAATCCTTGTCTGGGAAACCAGCCCTTTGTGTTTTTCACTTTCAGAGGGAATATGTGAATATGACTCTAGTCCAGTCTGTGTTTGCGGTGAGCAATTTCCCTCTTGCAGTGTCTTACTGTACTATTGGGATGATCAGCGTGGATTGGTCTCTGTCCGGCCCCGTGCTTTCACTGGCCCCGCCCCACTGGCATCCCCACATCAGATGGCATGGTGAAGTGGGTGTGAGTGGCTTCTGTGCCGTGCCAAGACTCCTGCGCCCCCGGGGCTGGCACTGGGACAGCCTCTGGATGGTGAAGGTTCCTCACTGGGCTGCACACCAGCTAACAGAATCCATCTGCTGGAGGAGCAGGCCTATTCATCCTCCTGTGTGTTGATCACTGAAACACAATCTCAGAAGTGCTATTCCTAGACAGCGTGTAGATCAAGAACAGGGTGGCTCTGAATGATATATAATGGCTTCTACATAATTCAACAGATGGAAAAACACAAGCAGTGAAATGAAAATCAGGCATAAAAACTTATTTAATGCTGTATTATTTTCAGTGTTTTCTTACCTGTGTTTTTTTTAACATAATGCTGTTTATATAAGCAGTGTTTTTTTAAGGTTCAAACCTCCATTTTCATGCAGCTATATTTCTTTAATGAATACAAGCTCTTTCCTGACAGCACACGATCCATATGGAAGTCATCTCCTTTCTCTAGGAGAGCGCGGCCATCTGTACTGTCCCGTACCCATACAGACTCTCGGCCTTCCTGTCTCTCTCCATCCTAATCAGTCACGGCTGCTTCATTTCTCTACAAGTTTAACACCTCTATATTCCTTTGTGTAAAAATAGTCTGAATCTCTGTGCAGTAAATTACTGCGTACACGTGTACAGTGCTCTGTGTGCAGCATATTATTTTGTGTATTTACGGTGTTGTACATCTCTTCATTACATTACACTGTACATATTTGCAATGCTCTAAGTCTTTATAGTTCATTACTCTGTGCGTTTACGGTGCTCTACATCTCCGTACTGTGCATTAATCCCTGTATGGTTACAGTGCTTTAAGTTTCTACAGTACATTACTTTATGTGTTTACTGGGCTTTGTGCCTGTACAGTACATTGTGCTGTACATATTTACAGTGCCCTGCGGCTCTATACAGTTCATTACTCTATGTGTGTTTACCATGCCCTACATTTCTGCACAGCACATTACTCTGTACATGTTTACTGTGCTTCATAATGTCCGTGTAGACTGAAAAGGGGCATTTTTGCCCATGCTGACCACATGTGTGCCCTGCCAAATCCTCTGGAGTGTTAGAATGAGTGGTGGGACTGGGGCACCTTGCTCAAAATCTCACTGGAGGATTGGCTATAGATTAGTATGGGATCTCTGTGCTGCTAGTACCCGATATTTAATCAGTGTGTCATGCTCAGTAGGTGCATAGAGACAGCGCTCATGGCCAAAATGGAAGGCATGTACTAAAATATCTATTTTGTAATCATTAGTAAAGAAAAAAGGTAAAACGTGGGGGACAATTTTGAGGAGGCCAACCTGTCCTAGCATGCAGAAGGAACCTGATGTGGGTTTTGCACGTACATGGAGATGGTGTTTCAGAAAGCATATGGTGATCAATGACGAACCTCTTTAGATTTCTTGGTGCATATGCTAGTGTGCTGACATCATTCTGAAGCCACATCCTCACCCTTGTTTGCTTATTAAGAGCACAGCTGGTCCCCAAAGTCTCATTAAGTTGACATTTAGGTGGGCCTTTGAGTGCAAAGAAGGAAACTGTAATCTGATAATGACTGAGGAAAAAAAATGGAAAAAGTTTGAAAATGGTTATTTTTTATTACGTTTAATATTTTACATAGACAAAATTGTGTTTTATGACATAACAGCAAATTTGTTGAGGATATGTTTTAATTTCCAATAAATCTAGACTTGGTCCAGTAGGGGGCATTGTGGTGTAACTCTACTCCCTTGTCCGGGAGGACTACGAAGCCCTGATTGGCTTGTGTTTTTGTTCAACTCTGTATAGCTATCGTCACATATTTCTTGATTTTTTTTTTCCCCTGCAGTTTGTCCTCTGAACAGCATTGAAGAGTATTGGTGCAAGCTCTCCCCAATTTCACCATAGTGATGGAAAAACAATTAAGGCGTTGTAGTTATAAGTATTAGGGACCAGGGCAGCTTTGAGGTTTTTCTTCTGTAAAATGCTACATATGAATACGGTAATTAGATCAAATTAATAAGTGGATTAGCCTGATTGAAAACAATTAGTTTTTACCAGCTGCCTCACATAGTCTTCTGCAGTCATGTTAACCCCCCCGTCCCCCCAATTGACAGCTCACTAAGCCTACTTTGACCTTTTTGGGCCAAACCGGGCCGGTCACTTTTTTCAAGGCATGGCCTCAGCGACTGCCAATCATCCGTGTGACACACAGCGTTTGGTCAGTATGGTGCTGGTTTACTGAGCCAGCTTCACGTCTGGAGTACAAGCTTTGGAATTTTTGGTGTGAGTAAGGTGTGATTCATGAGTTTTAAAGACTATTAGTTAACCTGAAAGCTACTGTATGTAGGTGTTGATATAAATGTGATATAAATGTAAAGGTCTCTTTGGCCATACCTGTCCTGTGTCCGCGCTTTCCTGCTCCCACAGCTCCCACGCCTCCCACTGCTCTCACTTGGCTGAGACTGAAGCTTGTTGGCAGCACACACGCCTCCAGTGGTCATGTTGGCTGGCCAAAATCGGACACCCTCTCCCTCAGTCACACGATGCTGTGTTCCAGCAAAGCACACCCCCATGTTTTCCTTCCCCCCCGTGGGGCGGTAAAGTGGGCTTCCTTTCCCACTCGAGTCCATATCTGGATGTCTCTCGGGCTCGCTGCCAGTTTTGCTAAATTGATTTAGCACATCCACTCGTCAATTCTGTTTTTTTTTTTTAAACTGAGCATAAAGAGGATTCTTTCCTTTCTGCTGCCCTCTGAAGGAATTTACCCTGTAGGTATTGCAAGCCTCTAATGTAAGAGAATTAATAGAACGGACTGTACTCTTTTAAACATGTTATGGCACTGATTCCTGGGTTTGCCTCTGATCTGTCCCACCAGCGGACATGTCTGTACAGCCCCCCTCCTCAGTTTTCTCCTGAGGGAGGTGGTTCCCCTGAAAAGCATGCGTCTGTAGGGTTTTGTTTCACAACATTTCACGTGCATGTTGGCATTTTAGTCTTAGCTTTGTGTGTGTGTGTGTGTGTGTATATATATATATATATATATATATATGTATATGTATATAATATATATAATATATATATATATATGTGTATGTGTGTGTGTGTGTATATAATTATTATTTTATAAATTAAAGTGAGCAGTTATTTATTTGTCTTATTCCTCCTCATCTATTATGTGCATCTGTATTGTTTTGTGATCCAGGCACGTAATAATATATTTGGTTGTTGCAAATTCAATGCCCTGTCAATCCCAATATGCTCTTTTAAGGTTTGACCTTCTGAAGTAACTTTACAAGCAGTAGTTTTACATCTCTTACATATGAATATTAAGAGTGGGGTGGGGGTTATATCACACATTCCTCCTCCCTGCATTTACTGTGTCAGAGCTGAACACATCAGTCAGTGTGACAAAGAGGATCCAGCCTCATTTCCACGCGACAGATGAGCATTCAATCAGACATGTGCCAATACATTGATGGGAGCAATTCAGAAAACTAAGGATTTAAATGCCAACTGATAGTCATTAGCAGTATATCTGAAACAGACAGAGGATTGGCTGTAGATCACTAATGGCAGGAAATCTATTTGCTGTTTCTTCTGTCTATCTGTCCATCGCTGTCTCTTTTCCTTTTTACTGGAATACCCAATGTTTCTTTACATCAGTTTCTGTCATGTGTTATAAACCCTCTCACTGTACATTGCTCTCTTCCATCTGTAATCTCTCTCCATGCCATCTGTAATAATCCCGCTCTGCACGCATCTCTCTCCATGCCATCTGTAATAATTACACTCCTTGCCATTTGTAATTATCCCTCTCCTGTGCTTTTTCCCTGACATCTGTGATAATCCCCCTCCCTGCATATCTCTCCCATTTATCTGTAATAATCCCTCACCCTGCACATTTCTCCCATTTATCTAATAATCCCCTCCCTGCACACCTCTCCCATTTATTGGTAATAATCCCTCTCCCTGCACATCTCTCCCATTTATCTTTAATAATCGATCTCCTTGCATCTCTCACTTTCATTTGTAATAATCCCCCTCTCTGCACGTCTCTCTCTTTATCTGTAATAATCCCTCTCCCTGCGAATCTCTCCCATTTATTTGTAATAGTCCCTTGCCCTGCACATCTCTCCCATTTATCTGTAAAAATCCCTCACTCTGCACACCTCTCCCTTTATCTGTAATAATCTCTCCCCCTGTACATGTCTCCCCTTTGTGTGTAATAATCTCTCTCCCAACACATCTCTGTTTTTTATCCATAATCATCTCCCTCTTTGCACTTCTCTCCCGGCCCTCTGTAATAATCCCTCTTTCCACATCTCTCCCGCTCTTCTGTTATAATCCTCCGTCCTGCACAATTCTCCCTCCATGCCAGGGTGATATCTGAGGGTGAGTTTCAGCTACAATCAGCCTGGCCTGTCTTCCCAGTGTAGTTTCTGCAGGCTCTCTAGGCTGGTGCTCTGTGCTAAGACCTAGTGGGCTGTTTGGCACTGCGGTCAGGCCTGGTGACAGGCACTGAGATCCAGCCTCTTTGTGCCGCCTGTTGTCCAGCGTCGGAGTGGGATTGTGCGGGGGGCTACGTGGTTTACGGCCCCCAAACCCCCCACTGCATGTATAATATACCTTCACATATTCCTTGTTATTCTAGTTTAGTACTGCAATCAGGCATGGCTTGCCAATAAAGTTTATTGTACGGAGCTAAGTGTCAATATCTTTAGCACCCTTGGCCCAGTGTGGCGGTAATTAAAATGCCACTGAGTGTGCGGGACAGGCATGAAAATTTGATGGCAAATTGATTTCTGGTTCATCTTGAAATTTGTCCTCAGCTGGACTCGATGCTGCTGCCGGTTGCACGATGGCTTTTGTTGGGAGGGTCTGTCAACGTGGCCCCCGTTGAATAACAAACCTCTGCGGGTTCATTGGCTCCCCCCCATTCTGCCTTATTTGAACAGATGCTGTCATTGTTGTCGTCCACAGTCAGTGTCAGGACGGTGGATGCGTCTGCTTTACACGCTGGGGTGTGTCGAGGGTGAGTTCTTCCACGACCCCTCTCACCTGCCGATGGAAGGGTGCCTTTGAGCTGTCTGCTCTAACTGTTCCCATGCATCTCGGAATAGCTTGTTAATCGCCCACGGTTTCCAAACTCTTCCTGAACTCTGTCCCAGTAGCACAGCCAATCAGGCACTGACAGATGCGGCAGGTTATGGGTGCACAGTTGAACATGGACGCTCTGATTTCCCCTAAAGATCCCCCCCAATTGAAGGTGACACGAGTCGGGGGGTGATAGTTGATGGCTGCTGATTTCTGTAAGTCTTAACTAGGGAAGGGGGTTGCCGTGTGCAGACGTAATGAGTGCACACCACTGAGGGGGGGAAATTAGGAGAAAGGCATCACTGGGGCTCTCACCTCCTCTTTACTGTGTTTCCCTGACTCTTGCTTGTACCTGCAATTGCTACAGTGGAAGTGTAGCAGTGAGGTCATTCAATTTGTTTCATATGACTAAGCATATAGAGTAATACTCACTCAATCCATATCCAGCTTATTATTTGTAAGCATACTGCATATTTCAGCATTTTAGGGAAAATGTGTGTGTGGCCACCCCAGCTCTCTGTGATGTGTATAGCCATACTCTGTAGGACGGCTAGAGGAGGGTCATTGGACCCAGCTGTTGGCTTGAAAACGATGACGATGGCAGGCGGCTGGCCACTGACCTTGACGTCTATGACCTCCCATGATCCTGCGGAGGTGTGGGGGGGGGGGGGGGGGGGGGGGGGGGGGGGGGGGGGGGGGGGGGGGGGGGGGGGGGGGGGGGGG
>JAODKN010000025.1:395852-406186 GCA_026774425.1 Petrocephalus zakoni
CTTGCGGTTTGCATCCTCCCTAGCACCAAGTCCCCCAGGTGTGAGCATTTGCTGCTGCTCCCTGCCTGGACACCACCCACTCCAAACACACTTCCTGTAGTAAACCTCAGTGGAGCCCATGGGAACTAGGATGCCCTCTCTGCCTTCCTTTACAGATGGACCAATTGAGTACTCAAACTTTTGAATTATTTTTGTAATTCATTCAGATTTTGTGGATTTGCGTTTCAAGCATTTTCTTCTAACATTATTTTCTGTGCTCATTGCTGAGAGAATGGGAAGCAGGCCAGAAAAAATGGGAAATTCAATGACAAATACAAAGGCTGGTTGGCATCGACAAGCAATTGCTTTGAGTCCAGATGCTAAATATGTCACAAGGCTTTCCTAATGGGTACAATGGGTATTAAGGTCCTCAATTCTCTTAGGAAATGTGAGGAGCCCCAGTGTTAGGTTGGCATTCAAAAGGGTGGATGGTGCATTAGCTGCAGCTGCCAATTCATCTGCTGCTCCTACTGCTGGTCCTGGATCAGGTGTAACAATGCAGCAGTAGCAGTTTAGTCACAACAGCCATTCAACTGAGTTTACCAGCTGGAGATTTCTCACCGACAGTGACTCTGAGGGCTTCTGCACTATAAGAATGGTATTCTCTAATAATGATATAATAATACTGTATACCTTTGGGAAGGCCAAACAATTCCATACAACTTTCTAATTATGTTCACGTTTCAAGTCTCATTGCTGTTTGGAAGGGCATAATGAAAATATGGGAAAGACCAAGTATGACTAGTGCCGGCCCTTTGAACGCATTTTTGATTCATTTTTGAAATGGAAGGGAAGCAGGGAATAGTCTGCTAAAGCTCAGGTATGTGTATTTTTGAAAGCACATAGATGGCTGCTTGCTTCTCCCAGCCTGAGCAGGTGAGATGCAGGGGGCCGATGCCCCTGATTAGAGCTTTCAACAACTGTACTGTTGATTCTCTGTTAAAAAGAAACCAGCAGTTATGTACAAAAATGAGTTTCGTTTTGCACTTTAAAGCAAGAATGGTGTGCAGTTTAGACCCCTGGAGACGTGTTGTGGCTCTCCTTTGATATGAAGACCCATGTGGGAGATTTTTTTCCCTGTCTTTTTTTAACCCACAATTCTGTGCAAAAGTGGGACATTAACTTTCCTGAGAGAAGTACTGTATAGGCTCGCACACATGGACTTGGCTCCGCACTGGACCACGTATCCTGCCTGATATTCGCACTCTCTCTAACTCTCTCTCCCTCACACTCCCTCTCTCTTGATGTCTCTGTCTGTCTGTCTGTCTGTCTCTCTCTCACTCACACACATACACACACATACACATACACAGGTATTATTTATTCTTTGTTAAGGTCTTAAAAAAGGCTGTGGGCACCATCTGCAGGGCTTATTGGCTTGGGGTCTGAGTGCATTCCGGAGTTCACTGGGGGCCCAGCCTCTGCAATGCACAGCCACCTGCCGTCTCGCTGGGGCCCGGCATGCTGGTCCTTCTTGTCCTTGGGCCGTAACGCCCGCCAATCTGCATGGCAGGTACCTGCCAACATCTGTGTTGCTGCATCTCAACACCGCTTGTGCTTAATGTGTCAGTTCGTCCCTTCTGCTGGATCCCTCCAAATGTTTTCTTGCTTCTTGTACGATTTGCATATTCTGCTGTGGAATATGCTAATGAGCGGATCACTCAGTATGGTATGTATGGTTGTGCTTGAGATAGCTACCAATGGGCTAAACAGACTCGTTTGCTCTTAAATAGACCAGAGTCATACACTGTACATATGATGAAATATAAAACAGAAACACATTTGCTGCCTAAATTGTGTGTAAAATGAATGTGAACCTTAAGTCACTCCTGGGGAGGTCTGGGGTGGGTAGGGGGGGCAGCAGTCTGTGTGCCAGTCTTTCTGAAATGTCTGTCCTGGCTTGGTTTTTCTATCCATGCTCTTCCCACATTATTACGTGACGTTTTAGGTGAAAAAAGCCTATTACAGTGTGGGGGCCACTGTCCAAGTTCAATCTAACAGGAAACATGAAACAATTTCAAATTACAATGGAAAGAGATTACAGTAATATAGCGTCTGGCGGTTCGTAGCGGGGGCGCGAATGGGAGAAGTTACGTATTCATTATAGCAGAACTCAGAATTGAACTAAAGGCATACAGAGGAAACAGATGGTGTTGTAATTTAAGTCTGATGTCTCAGTCAGGGGAACATCCCTGTGTGTCAACATGGAGCTCTGTCTCCTCTTTTAAATGGAAGCAGTTGTGAGCAATTGGGAGCAGATTGGAGAGCTGTACGTACAATAATTGAATATTACGGCAGCTCAGTGTAACACCCTCTGTGCGTCCTTTGGGTGGATAACATAACAAACTGCCGACGAATTTCTTCACCTGGTATTAATATGCGTTGGGGTGGGGGTATGATTTGGTGTGCCTGTGTGTGTGTGTGCGCCTATGTGTGCGTGTGGTTCCCCCCTCTTCTCCCCTTAAGCGTATTCCATAAAACAGGGTAAAGGCAATACGGTTTGCATATTCTCTGGTCATTGAACTCGTCCCCGTGCTCGTCTGACACAAAAAGTGGACGGCAAGATCCCTCGTAAGGTTAACCGCTTATCGGATGCTTCAGGCTCGTTTGAGCCGAATGGCATAATCAATAATCAGAACTGTTAATCAGTGATACTCTAAATAAGCATCGATCGCTCTTGCAAGGTTAGCCGTGTCTAACCGTCCACGTTAAGCAGCGAAATACAGAGTGGACAGACAGGTAAGCGACATATCCTCAGATCGCCTGTCTACCACAAGGCGCTTCCTTCGCTTGTTTTCTTACTGCTACGGCTTATTCATCATTGTTTCCGTCCTCATTCGGCTTGTAATTTTCTCTGATCTTAAACTCATGAATTTTAGGATAACCAAATTCAAGGTCATGTGCGGTCTCTGTGGATTCCTCCGCGAAAGAATATGTTACCTGTTTTGCCACCCATTGCAGAAAAAAAAATAATAATTAAATTAAAAATTTAACCCCCACCCACCAGACAACCCCCCCCCCCCCCCCCAGGAGCCTCTGATTGGTTAGAATGCAATTATCTGGTAAAATTACACTGGGCTGTATTACATTCCTGGGGATTTGAATATGGATGTGTAATAGCCCTGCCCCCCATGGGAATTGGCCCACTGAAAGCAATGGCAATGCCCTCAAGGGCAAGGTTGCTGACCTGGTGAGTTCACGATGCTTCTATACCTGAGGGGTCGTTGGGGTTGAGGGGTGATGTGGCTTATGACAGTTGTGGTTTTGGCATGAAAAGCAGTGTGTTTAAACAGCTGCATGTGTAACATGCCTACATGGCCTATGTGCAGTGACGCCTATGCCTGGTGCTGGGTGCAGACTGGTAAGTGTGCATCTCAGAGGAAGTCGTCAGCCATTTATATGGTTATTCATCAAGGTGCTGTGCTGAATGTTGTTTTGGCAGTTTCTGTGATTTGGCAAAATACAGTCTGGCTTGTATCATTATTTCCTCCGCCTCTGCAGTATTTGTGTAAAACACAGTGTCTGTGTCTTGTGCTCTTTGGTTATTGACATGGTCAGAGGTCAGAGGCTTTTGTGCCGGCTGATTGGTGGGAAAGTGGAAGAGCGATTCTTTTGATGGAACCCTCCCCCAGGGTTTTAGAGCATTCTGATGCACTATTTTTTTTTAGCATATTGTACAATGTTATGCCAGGATATCAAGGCTCGTTGGGAATGATGGCGTTAAAAGAGTGATAAACCACCCTATTGGAGAACTTGCATTGTCTCCAGGTTTCTCCTGTTTGTTATGAGATGTTCTTCTACAAATAATCAGGCCTAGAAACTCTTTGTCAATGTCTGGTTTGCAGGGCCTTTCATGCAAAGCCTGGATCTGGATGAATTTGTCTCCATTTACTAATGGTACTTCTACGGCAGCTGCATCAAGGGGCACTTTTTCATTTTAATGACCACAGGAACATTCATGTCCTGCATGCAGACTGGCCCATCTAGACAAGCCAAAGAGAAGCTGTTTTATGTATGGCATGCGTGGTGGGATAGGGTTATTGCGGGCTTTGGAAGATTGCCGTTTGTTTTATTTGATCTGTTTTGATCTGGGTTACCCACATTTTTTTCAGCTGCATTATAAGCATGCCCATCAAGCGGGGCGGTGCCTCAGATGGACTAGAGGTGAGATCTGGGTGACACAGGATGCGCCTGCTGCATCTCGCCCAGCGAGCCGGGCCTCGTCCAGCATCTGGCGGGCTGTCCCCAGTCTTCGCCTTAGCCCTCGACTGACAGATTTGCCCCCTTTCTGCTTTGGCGCGGTAGATGCTACCGGAATTCCAGGTGCTGGCTGGAGCTGGGGGTCGGCCCCCCAGCTCCCCGTCCTGCCCTGCCCTGCCTGCCTGTCCGCCATAGCCTGCACCCTGTGTGGGGGCATGGCACCTGCTGCCGCTGTGTTGCTGTTGGACCACGAGATGACTATGAGCGACGTTAACCATACACCCCTTGCTGCTCGCAGGGCTGATTAAACGCAGTGACTGCGGGGACTCGTTTGGTTCAGAGCCGGAGACTGTGGGCATGGTGTCAATCAGCGGAAGAAACTTGTAGACCTCCTGTGTGACGCCCAGTGTCCCGCCCACTCCTCTGCTCCCTCCCCCCACCTCCTCTCTCTCACAAGCTATTAGACCTCCACCTCCCTCTCTCCAATCCCCATGTATTACCATTAGCAGACATCCACACTGGGAGAATCGCTCTGTTCCTCTGTTTTGATTAATATTTTATCAGCCACAGGGAGGAAATGGTGTTCTTTAGCACCACTAATAAGTAATGGAGCGGAAGCGCTGGCCAGCGTACTGTGGGGGTGGAGTGGAGTGGGTGTGGGGCATGGGGGAGCCTGTGGGCTGGGGCAAGAGGCCAGCAGCTGAGCGATGCACTCTGGGTAATCAGCGAAACCTTTGGGACAGTGTTGGCATCCGTTACTCACATCAATGCTGCTCCTGATTTGCACTCGTGGCTTCAGGTGATGACAGCGTGCTGGAGTCTCTTGGTGGCATTTTAGTGGCTGCCTGGTGGCCTGTGAACCTGCGCAGGGACAGATTGCGGAGGTGCCAGGGTGAGAAGGGGAGGTGCCAGGGTGGGAGGGGGAGGTGCCAGGATAGGGTATTTCTATCAGAAGAACTGGCCGTCTGCTTCATTAAAATCATATCTGTAGGAATGAGCTGGGAAAGGTCGACCCCAGCTAAACCTCACACTTATGATCACCCCAGTGGAAATAAACATTAGGACAAACATGTCAGACCCATCTGTGAGCCAATGCAGTGTTATATCTACACTGCCTATAACCTAACATACCATGACGAATGAAAGGCAGGCTAGTCTGGTTGGGGTGTTTGAACTACACACAACCAGACTGGCCTGCCTTTTTTTGCTCCTCAGGTGTGAAAAAGTCCTGTCCCGTGTGGGGACCTCGGTCCGCTGGGTTGAGACCTCCTTCAAAGCTGTAGGCTGTTTGTCACTTCCTGTCAAGCCAGGGTTTTCTCCATGGGATTCCCTGCCACACAGTGCTGCTCTGAGCAGCTCTGTTGGATTTGGCTGCCAACCCAAACAGCTCTCTTGTTGAGTGCTGACTAAATT
Source organism: Petrocephalus zakoni (assembly GCA_026774425.1). NCBI lineage: Eukaryota > Metazoa > Chordata > Actinopteri > Osteoglossiformes > Mormyridae > Petrocephalus > Petrocephalus zakoni. The sequence continues at coordinate 401,505 of JAODKN010000025.1, forward strand.
GTAGGAGATGTTTCTCTTAGCCAGGTTTGAGGCAGAAGAAGATGTTTATGTACTGTAGTACTGTTTGTCCTGCTCTTCAGGGTGGAGTCACTGTAAACAAAATCTCTCTTGTCTCTGTGTAGCCCTGGCTATAGAAAGACAGATGTAGGATTATTAAAACAAACAAACATGGATGGATGGATGGATAATATGCCATACTCCAGTAAAATTTTGTTATAACATCGGTGTAAATGATCTCTAAAGCTTCATAGGGCTTTTGTAAGCTAGGGGTTAGGGTTAGAAGACACAGTGATAACTATCGGATCTGTCCAGTATTTGGGTTTTTCCATGGACTCACATGTCCATGAGAGGTACATTGTTAGAAACACAGCACTGTTATTTACCAGACATCACAGCCTATTCTCCCACTGCATCTGTACGAACATAAAGTGCAGTCCATCCCACCCTTCCTGTGCCCCCCACCCCAATGAAAAAGCTTGAGAGGTCCCCCATAGTCCCAGGAGAGGTCAGGTCCATGAGCCCCTGCCGTCAGATATGTGGGGTTGGGACTCATCTTGGAGGCACTTAACAAGTCATTAAATATGCATGAGGGCATTGACAATTGTACGGCATGTCGTCTCTTAAGGAAAGGCGCGATAGCCGCAGCCAGTCTTACCTGTGAGTCCTAATGTTTCATTTGTCCCCCGATGAGCGGAGCTGCTTTTGTTTCATCCCCTCCCATGTGCTTCGAACATTCAGTGTTGTCCATCCAATTCCCTACTCACCTCATATTAACCAGCACAGTCGGTCTTCGGATTAGCCTTGGCTGAAGGTGAGGCTTCACACTAATTGAAGGAGTGACTTTGTACTGTACAGTGTAGACTGTAATATGAAGGCTGGCATAGGCTCCCTTTTAAACGCTACCTCGCTTAGCTTCACAGGAATCCCCACTTTAAGCAGAACTGTCAGACAGAGGGACTTTAAATGCGCTGTGTTTAACATCTGCCAACATCAGCACTGTTTTGCCCCTGCAAAGAGACTCCCCTCGTTATCAAGGCCTCTCTGGGTAAGAGGAGGTGACGTGTTGTCCTGTTCGTACAAATCTGTGGTCGGCTGAAATTAGGGTCTTCATGTTTTTAATTGGGCAGTGATCCTCAGGCTGGGAGCAAGGAGGCAGCACCGGGCTGTTCCACAGGCCTTTGCTCCTGCTTAATGTTACCCCCCAGGTGACCTTGGCATTGTCACATGACCTGCCGCACTTCAGGAAGCTACAGTATGCGCTGTATTAGTCTTTAGCAGCAGACTGGGGGAAGGGGGTGGGACAGAATCCAGGCAAATGTGGTTTTCCATATTTGTTATGTTGACTAACACATGAATTATTCTTTAAGCAGTGTCGGTACCCCCCACCCCCTAGTATCTCCATTTTGATTAAGTACTGTATGTGAGTCCTGTGTTAGTAATTACTCACCATGTATTTGATGCAGAAAGCCTTGTTCTGTTAGCGGCGCTTGATACATTAGCGACATACAAATGAACATAGCCTTTAATGGTGCTGACATATTCTCCCAGCCCTTGGTCTGTCCTTGGGATCAGGAGTTTAGCCTGCTTCCGCAAGGCGTGTGCTAATGACCCTAGTTTTAATTGTGTTAAATGCAGCTGGGACCTTGGCCATGGTGTTTCTGTGTAGTAGATTGGATTAAATAGGCAAAAGGCCCTGCTGGCTTAGTATGGTGGCTGTCGTACAGAGAGGTGAGTTTTTCAGAAAATGGGGCATTTTTATGGTTTAATGGAAACACATTGCATGACATGGTCTGGAGCTGTACCTTTATTCCCACATAAGGGAACAGGTGTCGGCATTTTAGGAAAACGCCAATATCTTATTTAGAATAATACCATGCAAGTTTGAAGGACATAAATAAAGGACTAGAATTAGTGGTCACTTGGATTATAATGTATGACTGAAGTCTGAAGTTTTCTATTTGATTCACGTGAGTTACCTGTGCTTCTGTCCTCTGTTGTCCACATGGATTTATTCTCATTGTACACATTCACATGCACTGCTGCTTCTTGCAATGACATTATAGTTGTAAGGTGTTAGGTCAGCTGAAGACACTTAATTTTGTGCTGAACTTTGCTTGAAGTTGAGCTTTTTTTTTTGGGTTGTGGCTCTGCCTTTTATGACCAACCTGACTGCTGCACCTTTCCCCGTACACCCTCCTGACACTGAGTTGTATTTCCCTACCCTCACCCCACCCCCATTCCCAGTTGTCAGTTGTGATTAGCAGGGCTGGTCAAAGCCTCGATCCGGCTGCCTCCTCGCACGCAGTCGGATCCGATGTAAATTAGAGATGGGCTGCTGTCTGGCGAGCACCTGTCAGCTGCTGAGCAATCGGGGGTCAGTGCATGTCCTTCACTGCACTGCAGCCTCTGCCAAGCCCTGGCAATGCAAGCCAAGCCTCCCAGTGTTACACCAACAGCTCCTACTCCCCCAAATGACTCAGAGCTAGGAAGCAGGTGGCTAGCTATGTTATGCAGCCTCCTCTTTGAGGAGAAAAGTAGAAAGTGGAGAACTATTGAACAGAGGCTGTAAAAGGCAAAAGGTAACTGAAACAGTCCTGGAACCAAACAGAAATACTTTCCCATGCAGAGATTTCCACCCAGTGATGGTGCGAGAACTTCTTTGAATGAGAAGACCATCCCTATGCCTGCTGGGATGGGGAGACTAGGGCTCTATGGGCAGACAAACTGAATGGTCGTCATGTCAACCATACCATTAACCAATTCAGTATAATAATAGCAATAACATTAATGTGTTTTTGTTACAAATTGAAGTAACTGCCATTTTTAAGGACAAAATTATACCTTTATTTTATGCCTTCTGTTAAGGGCTGGGCATCCGCACATGTTTTTGAGCTCTCCTCCAGGCTTGAGAGTTCTCTGTTCCTTGCATGTCAGCTATTTGAAAGCTGCTCCACACTCTGTGATCTTGAATACAGTCATACCCTGCCTTACGTCATTGATTGGTTCCAAAAGCCCCATCTAGCGGGTATGTGGCAGGCAGGTGGTGTAGTGGTTAGGGGCACAACCGTGCAACTGAAAGATTGTCCTCCGACCCGCATGTACTGCTAGGGTACCCTGAGAAAGTTACCGTCCCCATGCACTGCTCCCCAGGCGCTCACGTAGCTGCCCCCTGCTATGTCACGATGTCACATGGGTTAAAAGCCAAGGACACATTTCGTTGTTGCGTGCTGTGGTGCGTCAACAATGACGATTAATCACCTTCATTTTTGTCGTAACCCAAAAATAATGCCTTAAAAATGCCCGAGAAGGACTAATAAATGGACATAGTCATTTCCATTGCCACAAATGCCTTTAATTCATTATAAAAGTTCACTTTGCAATCTTAAAAGTCAATGTTCACCTAGTATTCAGAAAAAGAAAATAGAAATTACTGTAATAAAAATGACTCCATTAAATATTTCGTACTGTGCTTCATCAAAATAAATTGCATCATTTATGTAAGTTTTGTCAAGCCCCCCAGGCGTCTGCTATCGTGTATATCAACGTAAATGGATCATATTAATTCAAGTAAATTCTGTTTATCATTTACTTAAAATCATTAAAATTACTACAGACAAGCGAGGTAAAGTTGAGTATGACGTGTGCAGAAATGACGTATACCAGGGGGACGACTGTATTGTGAATACGACATGAAGTGGGAACAAAAAAGGCTTATAGAGTTATTTAAGGTGTTCAGTTAATGGCACCATTTCTCTCAGGAGGAATCTGTAATGACAGCATCGCGTCCAAGGGAAAGTTTTTTTTTTATGCAGTGTTTAGATTGCCCCCCATCGCTCACACCGGTAAAACTAGGTACAAAATGACCTGTACAAGAAATATCAGGTAATGTTTCTCTTTTTAAAATGCAAAGTAGTCTGACTGCCTGGTTCAGATTCATCTAGGCTAGGACAGAAACACTCCACATGTGGACAGTGCATGGCCCTTCAGTTTACAATACAGGGCTGCCATGTCTGTGGGAACTCAATGTTCTAGTACTTTCTGGAAGTCATGGATCAGCAACAGTACTTTATGCACCAAAGGTGGCCATGCAGGGTCTAGGTGATCCAGGATCAAGTTGCGTAAAAGCCGCAGCATGCCTTGAGAGTCATGCTCTCTGTTGCTGGTGCTTTTCTCCAAAGTACCTACACCAGATCTTCAGAAGGACCTGTTCCAGTTAAACAAGTGTCCCTCTTTCTGGTTACCAGCTTGTTTCCTTAACTGGTATGACTCTGCTGCTTAAACAGGATAAAAAAATGTGTGTTGAGACTTTTTTTCAACACTTAGCCCACCAAAATCAGTCTGTAAACCTGATCTTTAAAAGTGCCAAAGTTTTATTCCCTTAATTATATCCAAGTCTGCCAGATATTGAGCTTTAAAAGATGCAGACTGAGAGGAGCAGTAATGCTTTCCTACGCTGCCTCTTAATTTGTGCTCGCATTCATTAGAAGTATAAATTGTACTGCTAAATGGCTCATTTAAGCCAAAGAAACATCACATTTCATGATGCAGTTTTGTAGTTAAAACAGCCATGATACTAATAAATGGCAATACAATATAAAAACGTCAATCTGCCCCATACTTACACGAGTGCGCTGTTAATCCTAGGCTTGACAGCTGTAATTGGTGGTGGTGGTGGAGATGGT
>JAODKN010000026.1:0-14522 GCA_026774425.1 Petrocephalus zakoni
CAGTTTATATATTTCCAGTCTTATCTATGGATTAATGTATAGCGCAGTCCAGATTTCAGTGTACGGTTGTGTTCAATCGCTAATGAAATTGCAATGGCAGGTCCAGTTGGGTTCGGGCTTAATTTCTATCATTTTACTCGGGCTCGGGCCGGCCTCGGGCCGAATTCTGTCGGGCTCGGGCCTAACTTTTAAGGCCCGATTACAGCTCTACTGTGCTGTAGAGTGTCTCCCTCATTACCGGCTGGCACTGCCACTACCCCCCAGAGACCAGTGTACGCCAAACACGGCATTTCACTAAATTGCATGGTGCCAGAAAATAACAGAAAAAGAAAATGGCTTGCATGACAAAATAAAGAAATTAGACATGAAGCAAAAACAAATAAAAGCTTTGGATAACTGGCTTCAGAAGAATCGATTTCTAGGATTCAACACAAACTGTGAAATCAGCTAATCGGCAATTCGGAGGGGGATGACTGACTGACGCTTGGCGGGGGGGGGGGGACACTTACATGGTCCCATTGGTGTAGACGCCACTGGACTCCTCGACATACTGGACCTGCGCTGGGTAGACATGCGACACCTGCTGGACCGTCTGCACCTGCAGGATGGCACAAGCTTTAGATGCCATGATGAGGTTTGGGAGGACAGGGCAAATTCCCCGAAGAGCCATTAAAACCCTACCTGGCCTTTACTGAGACTGAAGTCCGCAGAACACGCACTAAATATGCCATTGCGGCAATAACGGGTGTCAAAAACCTGGGCTCGCTCATTAAGGGACATTTGTTTGTCCAAATGCTGGACGTCAGACATAGATTATTTTTTTTTTTAATACTGTGTAAAGCAGAGACACAGAGCCCTGTGTTGGACAGTGGATATGTCAGTTCATGTGGGACAAGAGCAGAGGGTAAATTGGGGCTAAGCAGGTGACCTGTCACCAGGTGTAAGCACATAGGGACTTACAAGGTGCCCTTTAATGCTGACTCATGGGAATGCTCCGAAGACCCCACCATAGATTGGCTGCAGTGCCACAATGCGTTTACTGTCAGTTAAAGTAGGTGGTTGACAACCCCCCAGTCAGTGGACATCAAAAGGCTGTGGACCCAAAGTTAAAGCGACTAAAACGTACTGGAGGCAAAGGTTCATAACCTGCCTCTGTGGTGGGGCTCTAGTCACTGGGTAAAGAGAGGAAAGCCTGGCAGCAACAGCGGCAAATCCATCACGTCCTATAAGTAACGTCCCAATCTCTCTGCGCATCCATGTGCATTCTCTCACCAGTAGGGGGCAGGCTGCTTGCTGCAAAAGGGAGGGGGCGGAGCTCTCTCACCTGCTGCTGAACAGGCACCTGTGGGGTGACCTGCTGGGCCGTCACCGCGGGCTGCGCGGGCACGGCGGTCTGGAGGGGCACCGCAGACGCGCTGTCAGAGCTCGCCTCTGGGGTCTGCATGGCGCCTGGGGGGCGGGCAGAGGGAGGCGAGGTTAATCATCACAGCCAATCAGGCAACAGGTCAGCACAGGGTGAACAAACTAGTGAAGGATTTACTTCTGCACACCCGCCTCTGACACTTCCCCTTTCCCTTGATGTGGGCAGAGAGACAGAGGGCTCATCTATCACAGTCCCTGATGGGCTGGCGTGGAGCCCGTCCCACGACAACCAGCTGCATGACGCCCACAGTCACAGCCACAATGAGACGAGGAACAGTGGGTGGGGATACCCGGGGCTGCCGGCCAATGAATGGCTCACACTGGACTTTCCCATTGGTTAAAAAGCAGACTGATAGGTAATGGTAATCCCAGTCCCACCCACTGCAGCCTTTTAATAACAGGTACTATATCCTGATGCCTTTACAATTCCCGGCTTGATTGAACTTGCTTGGCTGGCTCTGAGACTTAGAAATGAATAAATTACGCAAACAATAAAACTGTAAAGCTGTCAGGTAAGTGGCGTGAGTTATGGCAGCAGGGAAGCAAGCCTTTTCTCACGTTAAATCATGCCGTCCCAAAAGGAAGGAAGAAAAAGCGCATGCATGTATATTGATAAAGGGCGTGTGATGCCAGGCTCTCCAGAAGAGGGGCTACCTGACCTGCAGGTTTATTACTACTTAATTAGGCTCAGGGAGACCCCAGATGGGGAGACGGATTGTCACAGAAACAGACACAGAGTGAAAAGTGCGCCCCTCCTGCAAGCATTGGATGGGCCCCCCCCATCTGTAAAGCACTACAAAACAACGCGGGAGCCTCTGCGCACATGACCGGGACACATACATGAGCCAAAATGCTCATGCTGTATGCATGCAGAGCATACACCAAACACACACTGTACAACACACAGGGTACACACACTGAGGACACACTGTACAACACAGAGCACACACACTGAGGACATGCTGTACACATGCTGAGGACACGGGATACACATGCTGAGGACACACTGTACACATGCTGAGGACACGTGATACACATGCTCAGGACACACTGTACACAAGCTGAAAACGCGTTATACACATACCGTACATATACACTTTGTAGACATGGTGTACACAGACTAAACACACACTGCACACACTGAGAACACGCTATACACATGCTGAGGATATGATGAGGACACACCATGTACTTGCACTCTACACATGCTCTACACATGCTGAGGAAACTCTGTACACACTCTTTACGCATGCTGAGGACAGGTGACTACACACTGTACACACCCTGAGGACACGCTGTAAATATACTGCACGCAAGTTGAGGACACGCTAATGACACTGTATACACACCCTGAGGACACTGTATACTACACCCTGTGTGAGCAGACATTAAGCATGCCTCCGGTCTCGATCAGCTTTAGCCCCGCCCAATATAGGAAAGGGAAATGCACTGGATAGTTTAAAAATAAAACAGTGTCGCTTTATTAAATCCCAAGAGTCCAAGTAGAAATATTTGCTGCCATGACGAAATAAGAGACATTTAAAAGTGCAGAGGGGTTTCGCAGAGACATTAGGCTCCACACCACCGGCCGGCTGTGCTGTGTGCACCTTCCTTCATTAGCACGCTCACTGACTGCGGACGAGGGCCTCAGGGCAGCCACCTCCGGCTCTACCTCCATTTCATTTACATTTGAAAAGCCACCATAGGGAAAAACACAGTACGCACCGTTATTTGAGAAATAGAGAGTAAAATACCGTTTGCCTGAAGGCTCATCGAGGGTCTCGGTACTGCAAGCGACTCCCCCCCACCCCCGACCACAGGTGTGTCGTGTCAGGCAGGTGATTTAATCCCCTGTAACCCTGTATGCGTCCCCCTCCCGCCCCCCCCGTAAAGGGCACCAAAGGAGGAAGCAAGCGGCTCTCAGCAGGATTCCTTCCTTGGCAGAGTTTCCATGGCTGGATCTCAGATGGGTAATTACCAGTCCACTGCGTTCCCAAGGGCCTTATTGCGAAGATCTGCATGGCACTTACTCCACACTCCCTGTTCCCATTGGGGGTGGGGGGGGATAGGTGTTATCATGCACAGGTGAGCCCCCCACCCCCCATGTTCAATTACAGGCCCGGTAAACAGGAAGTGCACTGAGCAGTGTGGTAAACAGGAAGTACAGTGAGCAGTGTTGTAAACAGGAAGTGCAATGAGCAGTGTGGTAAACAGGAAGTACAGTGAGCAGTGTTGTAAACAGGAAGTGCAATGGGCAGTGTGGTAAACAGGAAGTACAGTGAGCAGTGTTGTAAACAGGAAGTGCAATGAGCAGTGTGGTAAACAGGAAAGGTGCTGAGCAGTGTGGCTCCGAGGGCCAGCAGGGGGCGACGCACTCGTGAGTGAATCATGAAGCTTCACAAACACACATGAAGCTTCACAAACGCACATGAAGCTTCACAAACGCACATGAAGCTTCACAAACGCACTCGTAGCTACACCGCAAAACTGCTCCCTGATCCGTTTAGGATGATGGGGCAGTAAATAAAATAAATAAATATAAACAACCTCAAGCGGTGAGAATCTCACAAATGAAAGACATGCATCAGGAGCAAGAGGGCTAGCGACGGCCAAGTCATTAAAGAGCACAAATCACATGGCACCTCCCAAGCTGACAGACGGGCTCACTGCCCAGGTAATTACTCCAATAGAGCAATTACCTGTGGGGGGTGGGGTAGGGGTGGGATTCAGCTACAAAGCACTCTGCTGTTTCGCCAATCGTCCTCTGTCTCTGCGTGGCTCCCCTGCCTGCCGGCCAAGTACCTGACGGGGTTCCAACGCTTCTGGGCTCGCTGGGTGACTGAGCAGCAGTCTGCCCCCAGGGGGGGGCATATCAGACCTCGGGTTCGAGACAAAGCCCACTACAGTGGAGCCACGTTTTAATTAGGCGAGGAGAGACCTGCTGTAAACAGCCACCTGCTGCATGCCTCCCACCCCACCTCGCGCTCCCCCGAGGTCCACTTAAAGCCACTGCTCCAGGCTGCAACAAGGTCCCCGGATGGGACGGGGAGGCCAGGAGCTAGTGTGTGGGGGCGTGTGTGTGTTATGTTGTGGGGACCACGGTTTCAGTCCCCACAAGGGGAAACTCAATTTTATAAATAAATATAATAAAAACATGGCAAAAGATGGAGGCATGGGAGGAAAAGGCCACACTGCTTTACATATCAGACTCGGCAATTATTTCCCTTATTAGTCATTTTATTAACAGGCAATTTATTTATAAAGTTTCTCAAAAGGACTGCTCCAGCAGCACCTTCACCTGCCATGACGCCTCTGAGTATTTTTTAAGTACAGCAGGCCAGCCAAGGTTCAGCCAGCAACAGGCAAGAGACTCTCCGCTTCCCCAGCCACGTCCCCTGCCGGCCGGGCCGGTGCGCTCGGGCAGGACCGAGGGCCTGTCCTGCGGTTAGAACGTCCCGGATCCCGGAAGCACGACCGCCACGCCAAAGAGGCTCTCCTTCATACTCATGATGAAGACTACTTTGGAAATGGACAGCTGGAAAAGATACGGGGACGAAAACTTCACGTGGTAGAACAAAAAACAAAAAGAGCTGCCTCAAGGGTGTTATGAAGGAGTGCAGGTCTCGGGGTCCGGCCTCATGCCGTGCCATAGCCGTCCTGCACAATCCCACTGCACCTGCTAACCCTACTCGCGGGAACTTTAAGCATAAGGAAGAATGCTGTTAATTCCATGCTGGCCATGGAAACAGGGGGACCTGGAGCCGATCCATCCTTATTAATAACTATTAAACAAAAAACTCTTCCTTAACATTTTCAAGGCAAAAGAGCGAGCACCCTCCTACCACCAATCCGCGACCCGGCACGCGTGGAGGGTGCCACATCACCCAGCGAGCGAGCGCCCTCCTGCCACCAATCCGCAACCCGGCAAGCCTGGAGGGTGCCACATCACCCAGCGAGCGAGCGCCCTCCTGCCACCAATCCGCAACCCAGCGGGCGTGGAGGGTGCCACATTATCCAGCAAGCGAGCGCCCTCCTGCCACCAATCCTCGACCCGGCGGCTCAGGGCCCCAGGCAGACGGGACAAATTTAGCCCGTAGAGCTGCAAAAAATGGATGAATTAATAATTTAATCAGGCACTTGTTAATCATTTGGAGACGGGAACTGGATACAGGGAGCAGGTGGCGGGGCCTATTTTAGTGACACAGGCGACTCCAGGTAGGCGGTAATAGGATCTGATAACTGCACAGCTTCTGTCCTGGGGGGGTGGGCAGAACAGACACGGCACTTTGACAAGGCACTCGCCGGCTGCGACACACATGACGAGGAGCGTGTCACGCTAGACGAGATGCTGCAGCATTTATCGTGCGGGTGCTTTAAAGGGGGAATCGGGAATTCTTACAGCTTAAGAGCGCAGGTGCGACTTGGCCACCATGCCGTCGGCTGGAAATGGCGTCAGACGAGAACGGGAGGATCGAGACGATGGAGCAGCAGCTAACGGAGGCTCTGGAACCGGGAATGCTGGCAATGCTGGCAAACCCGGAGCTGAAAGCGGCCCGGAGATCACAGATACCCCCTTCAGGTAGGGGCAGTGTAGTGAGTGAGCGGCGAGCATGAAGGGCAGCACGCACACTTAGTGACATCATCATCCCGCGCAGAATAAAGCGCCAGCAAGAGAATGCAGACCCCAGTCGGGAGAGAGTGACCATGTGGACTGTGGCTGCCCCTCCGCCCACGTCGGAGCAGAGCTCCGAAAGGTGCTGGAGTCCAAGAATAAGCCTGACACCCCAAAACTAAAAGGATACTGGCAATTTCCTTCAGAGTAAATCCAGCTTTGGCACAGAGTCATGGGTTTCACTCCCCACGCTTGGACATTGAATCTTTCCTACAGCAGCAACTTGTGAAACTTGTCTATAAAATAGGCTGTTTAAACGACGGTTCAAATACTTACTTGTGCCGAGAGGAAATCTCATCAAGCTAATGGCACAACTCGCTGTGGCTGGACTACGACTAGCCTACACAGTGTCTCTGATCCTGACCCAAACCAAAAATGCATATTTACTCATCCTGGGAAGCCAACAACTGAAAAGCCTGGCTGATAAATGAATGAAAGCAATCCTGTAAGCCCAGCACGTCTCTCAGACTAATTACACTCCTCAGTGAGGCCATGATGTCCCCAACAAAGTCATCATGAGGGGGAATTGTGCGATGCAGCTAAAAAAACACACCCCACATGCAAATAAATGCCAGGCTACCTCCAGCGACACTGCATTTGTACAGAATACTTTCTGATAAGGAACCTTCACCTCAGTGATGCGACGTATGCTCTCACAATGACGCCATTTGCCTTGGAAAAACTCCATTTCACTTCTGGAAATCGGTATCGCTGTATGACACGCCGGTGTGGATATGCCAGTCCTAGCAGGACCTTTTAATTACCTCCCAGAAAACTCCGCAGGCAGCCGAAGGCCACAGCTCAGTGCTCCGTCTCATCTCGAGTTAAACGTGGATATATTATCCCTGCCACGGATCGCAACAATGGGGCTGGGGGCGGATGAATACGGACTCTCCGCAAAACGAACGGGGAGCCACGTTTTAATTAAACAGTTATGTGGTTAAACAGTTAGAGTGCGGAGTGCTGCCTGAGAGGTATTCAAAGCTTATTGAAATGCATATTTCACATTTATGACACGAAGTGATGTTGAGCGTCTAGCATGGTGCGGGTTCATTAGGCAGACCGGGGCCTTTCCTACTGCCAATGTTATTCTCGGCAAACAGCGGGTAAATTTACGCATATCCTCTCATCCATCCGGGGCTGTTTATCCAGAGCAGCTGCCGTGTGCCTGGAGCTCATTCCGGCCTGCACAGGGCACAAGGTGGGCGAATCCCCACAAAGGTGTGTGTGCTCACAGCATATCCTCACCATAAACCAAAAACGATCCAGCGGTTTGTGGTTAAGGCATTCGCCGGAAAGTCATCTGGCATATCGCCACCTCCAGTGGAATAGTCTGTCAATCGCCCAATCGCAAGTATGAATGCAAGCGAAAATCGACAAGAGAACTGTCACTGGGGGTGGAAATGACGTCCACTGGGGGGGGGGACTTTGAAATGAAATGCCAGGCCGCTGAAACCAATGAAACGCCAAGCCAGCGTGCTGAACCACGGCGTCTGGCCCGGGTACCTTAACGAAGTGGTAATTAAACCGCAGCTATAAGGAATGTCACCTAGGTAACAGGTTGGGGGAGGAGGCAACAGCAAAACATCATGAAGAAAGCGGCATGTCCTTGAAGGACGCCGGCTTGTGGTGTGGCCCGGTGGCAGCGCCAGGCAGCGGTACCGGCCCCGCGATCAGCTCGTGGCTGCTGGCTGGATGCTCCGCGCATTGTTTACTTGATCTCTGACTTGCCGCGGCGTGCTCGCGGTATAAAATCTCCGGCGAGGAGTGGGAGGAGGCTTGCTGGCACACGGGCAACGGCGGCAATGACGACGCTACGTTCTGCTGGCTGTGAAGTCGGCCCACTGCACCACTGCCTGCGACTCCCGGCCTGGGAGAGAGCCGCGTCCACAACATATTGCAGGTACGCTGACAGATTGTCCGGGGAGACGCAAGCCCAGCCGTGCAGATGCTCGGCAAGCCGCCCTCTGGAATGCCTCCACGCCGGCCCCAGACCGGCAAATGGCCACCAAATACATGAATGGACACCGCGGCTCTGGTACATCCTCCATCTATTTACGCTTACAAATTGGCGGGAGGAAGCCATGTGATGTGGCCATGTGGCTTTGGCGAAGGATTCTCTGTATTACTTGATGGTTCACATAACATCCTGGTGATTTGGGTAGCTACCAGTGTCTTGCAAACACAAGCTGATACCCACCTGGGAAGAACGATTCAGACTCAGCAACACAGAAGTTAAAAGGAAAGGCGTTGAACCTGAACACTGCACAATGCTGCCGGCCCTTTAGGATCTGAAAATTTCTTTCAGGGGCCAAATATCTGCCAGTAAGAATAAGGCTGCATGTCTGATGATCCCATTTTAATGGTAAGATAAGACAAGCTCCAAACATACCATTTTTAAGCAGCAATTACTCTGACGTCTAATGTACTGTAACTTAATTTAGCAGAATAATATATTCATTTAAATAAACTGATGCACTTTAAGCTGAAAGCTAGTGTATTGGGATATTTTTCAATAAATCTGAAATCATACATTAATTCTATAAATGCAAGGGCATGACATAAAAGCACAACAGGAAAAAGACCCTCAAATGTGACATACATCGCTAAAGTACAGCACAGCAGCGAGGGCCATTACCTCACAGCCAGAGAGACTGAAAATCGGGGATCATGATAAATTTACAGTCTTGGACAAAGACACTAAATACTGATGTTGACCTGTGGGTTGAGTGAGGGTCAGAGCAGAGAGCTCTCCAGCAGCCTGGGTCCGGATCTAACCGCATTTAGTTACGGTTTGTCCACTTAGATCAATCGGGCAAACACGGCCTTTAGCCACGCAACACATGAGCGGAGTTTTGAGCCGAAGATGCTTGTCGGAGACCCAGCATTTCGACAACTAAATCCCGGGGACTAGGAGGAGTCCTGATGGCGAAGCCTCAGCCGGCGAGGGAACAAGCCAGCCTGCCACGTTACACGGCCCCGCATCAGCTGCACAAATCCCGGAAGGCAGCCGGCCCGCTTACCTGCAGCGCTCGCTTACGCAGCGGGACGGGACAGAGGTCTGGAGTGGCACGTCTCTAAAGACTGCGCCTATCCGAGTCGGCCTCCACGGCGCCTAAAGTGTACAGAGAGGGAAATGAGTTTGGTGAGGGGAAGGGCAGGGGGACAACCCCACCACCGAGGGCTGGAGGTGATGAGTGTGGGGGGCGGGGGTAATAGCATTAAAGCCCCATCACAGCGACTGCTAACGTTAGCAAGCCGCAAGCAAATTGCTTCCCCACTCTGCAAGTTTATCTGCGTTTTCAACTAGAGTTGATATGGATGTGTTGTCATAGAAACAGATGTGATATCAAGAACATTTTTAACATTCCGACTGCCATATTTGCAGTAAATTGGTATCAGCAATATGTTCGGAGAGATTTTTCAAAGCCACAATAGAAGATTCCTATACACACACACACACACACACACACACAACTGCATAAAATGCAATTACATGTTTAATATCACAGGGTAGCTCTGCCGTTGCACAGCTTCAGAGTTCAGGGTTCAAATCCCTGCCCCCTCCTGTGTGTGGTGCCCATGCCCTGTACCCTATCCTGCCTGGGAGGGGGTGCAGGGTCTCTGTGATCCTGCACTGCACAAGGGATTCAAAGATGGATAGACAAGAAGAAAGAGATAAAATAGACAGACAGATAGATAGAGAGATAGATGTCCGCTCCCCGTGGACGGCGAGAGGGGAACCTCACGCAGCTACCGGGCACGGCCGCGTCGCAGGGACGCCCAGAAGGGCGAGTGCAGAAAGGACGAGTAAAGCCAGCTGATTTCCTGGTCATCGCGGGCACATTCTCGTCACGGCCCCATAAAAGGCCTGGCGCAGAGGAGCAGGACGGCCGACTCGGAAACAAGGCGAAACAGAGAGCGAGACGCGATTGCACATTTCCATCCTCGCCTGGAACAATCGCGTCACCCAGGAACAGACCGACTGCACAACTCGCCCAATTCACAGCTTGGCTCCACATTAAAAATATGTGGCGCAGAGTGCAATAGAAATCTTCAGACAAGAACCCACTGTACAACCCCCCCACTCCACACACACAGACACACACACACACACCTCACCAAGACACCACGTTCTTCGCTGCACGGAAGCCCGTTTAGGACATAATGAGCTTAACTTTAGGCCAGTGTAAAGCCTTCCTCTTTTAACAAGATTACCGGAGGAACAGTCAACACCCCCGGCCTGAGCATCCCCCCTTAACACGTGGCGTCAGTCGATGGGGCCACAGCGGACTGCACACCCCCTGCCGGCTCATGCTCCCTCTGAGTAAAACCTCCCTACCCTGACAGCCGTGTCGGAAACGACTGGGTGTACATTCGTTAACTGGCGTGGCCCCGAGACACGGTAGATGTGCCGTGTAATGGCTTAAACTCTCCTGGCACACGCGACGATCCTGTTAAAGTAACCAGGTGGCCCCCACGCACCCTCCCCCTCGATATGACCATGCCGCCCGCCATGGCTGAGACGCCGCACCAAATTTGAGACCGTCGTAAATATCTTTCAGCCATTAGCAGTTTAGGTCCTAAATGTTTTCTGGACAAATAGACAGTACAGGGCCCAGCAAACCATCTGCCATAGTTCACATACATTAAACACCAAAGAACTTTGTGGACACCCCCTCAGTGATGACACTGAAAGATCTGGTGCCAAGAGGGGTGAAGATTAAGATAAATTGCATTTTTACTCCCCCCTCCATAGACACACACATACACACACAGGCATGTTCATATCCCAGCGACTGAGATGGCGTACCAGCAGTGCCCTCCGTACTGCGTGCTTAGGCGTGTGGGTCTGCCCCCCCCCCATCCATAAGAAGGCTCGAGGGACTGTCATTGCCATGGCGACCAGAATGCTTCACTCTCACGGTGAGTTTGTGCTGCAGTTCAAGCGGCAGCTCCGGCAAGCACGCGTGGTGAGATGGGCAGGAAGTGATGCGTGTTTCAGTGCCTGATTAGGGCGCGGGGTTACCACGACAACACACAGAGCCATCCATACGTTAAAGCGCAGAGAGGAAGATCCTTGCAAAAATACAATAATACTAATGATATCATTATCATCATGTGGGTGGTGGGTCACATCTATATAAAAATCTACATATTGCAATAATAACAACAACATAACCCAAACGCTGTCATTACTAAATAGCTAATTGGTTCACTGCATGGTGTCGGTATGAATTCACAGTGATTTTATGGCGTGTCACACCAGTATAAGACATGATAGAGGTGTTCTGTTGATACATTTAATTCTCAGACTTAATTTAGGCTCATTATTTACCATTATACAAAAGACTAATTGCACATTTATGAAAATGTCCATAAACGCTTGTTTGTCTGACTTCGCACACACGATAGTGAACTTGGTGACTTTTACACCAGTCCACAAACCTGACAGAGCTTGAACATCATCTATTGTGCCGAGTTTCCCAGTCCACAAACGAGACCACAAACGGCCAAGCACTGGAACGGAAGGCAGACTGTCCCATGGAAGCAGGCACGAGGCCAGTCAGGATTTTGGAGAAGGCCTCAGCTCACACAACAGGTGTGCGTGCGTGCACGTGTGTGTGTGTGTGTGTGTGTGCGTGCGCAAAAGCTGCCCCTAGCTCTCTCATCTGGCATCTTTCCTACTTACACCAACCTATAAAGCTCTATAACTTTAGCAGTTAAGTCCCTCTGTATTTATATCAGCGTTTGCAGTTTCTAACCTACTCGTTCTGTGATTTCTACATCATTACTGTAGTTGGTTGCTATGGGTTAAGCATGCATAAAAGATAAACTGAAGCAAATGTAATTGTACTCGTCTCTTTAAAAGGTTGCAGCAGTCACAGGGGCTGCTACCCGTAGGACGTGTTGGCAAAAGTTATAAATCCTTGGGGAGGTTTGCAGAGCCCTGCTAGGCCTGAGCTGGATGCAAAGGACACATAGAACATCACTCTCCATCGGAGTGCTTGCTTGCCTCAAATTTTACATCATTAACCCATCATGAAAGACGGAAATTGCAGGTAATTCACAAAAACATTCCAAAAGATCACCATTTAAAATGTAGTTTCCTTCACTGATATACAAAGGCAGGATGAAACACAGGTCAAAAGAATCGCAAACATTACAACCTGTTGCCTCATCACTTTCACAAACATCCATTCCACAGTAAGCCTCCAACCTCTCGGAAATCTAGTCTCATTGCGATATCCAACAGGTGTTTTAAGCAGAGGTGGTCGCCATCCGGGCTGCACCCCTGCCTTGCTCCACGGAGAGCCAGACCTGGAGAAGAACTGCATGGATGTTCATAGCAGATACACCTGCTATTCCAATCCCGACACATTTACTTCAAATCCAAGTTAAAGGACTTGCTTCCATAAATATCTCTTCATTTATGCGCCGCTGCAGGCGGGACGGGTGACATATAACTTAATAATCCAGGCACCCCCTCTCCGCTTTTATTACCGGGACCCAGAAGGCTTCCCTCGGCGTGACTCGCACCGATCCTAGCTCCCTCTCCCCTATTTGGTGCCGAACGCTCCCGGGCACACGGACGATGCTGTGGGCTGCCTCATCGGACTATAAACCCGCCCGATCCGCTATCCGCCGTAAATGAGGATGCTTATTAAACCGGGGACATCCAAAGCGGCCACCCCCACCCCCATCCTGCAATGGGGCAAAGGAAGGCGGAAAGGGGCGAAAACCCAACAAGCTTTCTGCAAATCTAAAAGGACGCGGTTCGTACAAACGAGAACAATAGTCCCCAGCGACGCAAAGTGCCATTACTTCTTTAACTCTTGAGATTTACATAAGGCTCCCCTTCCCAGAGTCCTGCCCCCTGCACCCCCAGGCCTGCGCGCCCCTCCTGCATTTGCAGGCAGTTTATTTCTCTTAATAATAAAAATGTGAGCAGAACCGACAGGTAGCGGAGCACTGAGCCCGCTGAGCCCGTGCAGGCGCGGTAGGGGGAGAGCACTTCGCCCGCATTTCCCCACGCAGCCGACCTGACAACAACAATGAGCCGGCCGCTGTGTATCTGACAATGTGCGTTTGGCTGCCGATGGCCGGGACGCAGCGGCGCTACGGCTGCGCGTCTTTCCCGAGACACAGCGCTACTTTTCCCGTCGAGGGCGGTCCGGAGGAGGACGATCCCGCGGGTGGCGGCGGCCGGCCGGGCTGTGAGGAATGCGGCCGCCGGACCGAGAGCCGGCCGCACCGCCGGGGCTAAAACAAAGAGTGATGCGGCAGACCGGCTGGCCAGCGAGCCGGCGAACTTATGGGGCTTCGCCAAGGACAATAAAGCGGCAGAAATGCCGCGCCGCACGCCTATTTAAGAATTAAGAACTGGGGCATTTCCCTCTTGGAAAAAAAAATGCATGGCTGAGAATGAGATCATCCGAGGCCAACACGCGCGCGCGCACACACACACACACACACACACACACGGAATCTGTTAAAAAAATGGGCTAGCCAAAATGAAGCCAGCGACGCCGGAGCGGCCGCCCGCAGCCGCCACCTGCCGTAGCCGTCAGATCGGAGCCGAAGCGGAACCGGGGAAGGCGGCTTAATGGGAGATGCTGCATCCAGCGAGGCTCTCTGTTCGCGGGAGGAGGAGGAGCGGGTAGCCGAGAGAAAATCGATGCACACACACACACACACACACACACACACACAAAATAGACAGCTAACGATGTGCAAGTGCGGAGATGGGAATATACGGACACGGATATAGGCAGAATAAATATATTCACCTGGACTGCGAGCCGGTGTGGGGATGAGGATGAGGATGGTGGAGGTGGTAGTGATGGAGCGAGAGGTGGTTGTTGTTGTTGGTGGGTTACAGTCGCCAGGACTACGGTGACTATGGCGCTGATTCGCAGGGCAACAGTTGCTATAAAGCTCACCGGCAGGGGGGCGCAACCTAACGTGATGGCGGGAAGGGGCGGGGCCTGCGGCGCGAGGGGAGGGGCGGGGCGCCGGCGGCGTGCGCGCGCCCGCCCGCCCAGCTCCGCTCCGCATCCCTTCCGCACTCCGGGCTCTTTGTTTCGCCCACCCTTAGCGTGGTCTCTAACCTGACTGGTTCCGACGGCCCCCACATCCCCACACACCCCCACCCCCGGGACCGAGCAAAGCGGCGGCGGCCGCGGGACGGGGGGCTCCGGCCGGTCGCGCGGCCGAGCCGGTGCGCACGCGTGCGGACCGCTGCAGCCAGCCTATGGCCTCGTGATGCGCGCCTTGGCGTGCGTGACGCGCCGCACCTACAAATATGGCGGACACGGAGCAGCTCCCGCTAATACTGCGCGTTAGCACGCCGCGCTTATAGCGGGTCCTGCTTCGGCCGAGACGGCGCTTATAAACGGGATCTTTGGACCTAGGGCGCGCGGGAGGG
>JAODKN010000026.1:14622-25056 GCA_026774425.1 Petrocephalus zakoni
GTCTGGGGGGGGGGGGGGGGCGGCCCCCCGCCCCCGAAACACCCTTTTGTGGTCCGGCGGGCGGGGGGGGGGGGGGGGGGTGCGTGGGGGCCGGGGGGGGGGGGGGGGGCCGGCGGCTCCGGCGCAGCCTCTGTGTTTCCTCGGGGGCGGGACTTCCGGCAGTCGCAGCTGCATGCTGAAGCTAGGTAGAGAGAACAGAGAAAGGGGAGAGAAGCCCCTTTCCCTTTCACCAGGCACGGCTCCTTTCTCCCTGGGAGGTTTGCGTTTATTGGCTAATCAAGGCTGCTTGAAGACTGTCTAAATCTGACGATTTGCTAGCAAAATGATGGTTTGCTAGTTCCCCGTCTTTCTGCCCATTTATATTCTAACGTAGCGTTTCCTTTTGATTATTATTTTTTTAATTTCTCACATAATTTATTTTGTGGATCCACGTTATGCAAACGCAGCCCCTAAATGCATGCATTCATATGGCAATATTTGCCTGTATCCTGTTGAAAATCTTAATTTTCCTTGTCTATTAATAGAAATGTTAAACGTATTGAAAACTACACCGTAGTGGTATAAATGTGAGTACGTAAAGTTTTATGCATGTATATATGAGGCGATTTTGGGTGAATTCAGCGCAGTGGACATCCATGAAAAACTCGGTTAATGGTGCCATGTTTCCACCTGCTTGCCATATGGGAAATCCAGTGATTTAATTAACTCAGTACAATGCAATATAGTTGAGTTGTTGTTGTAGTTTTTGTCATTTAAATGGTGCACAATCTGTTTATTGACTTCCCGTTTTCCGTTATTCTGTGTGAGTTTTGGCTACCTTATACCTATCCAATTTCCGATAAGCAATATTTTTGCTGAATGACGCATGATTATGCACTTGTCATTTGGTACCACTTCTAAGTATCACGGTTACGGTTTTGTCCTCTGTGAATAGGTTTATAACTTTCTAACTTTCCGTTTGTATTTACAGTGGCTGATAAAAACATAATGCTTTTTGTGACAACAACAAAAAAGGCCAATGAAAATGACGTCGCGCGTAGGCTGAAAATTGAATATAGTAAAATTGACTTGATACCCTGTCCTGGTTCCCGTAACTTTGTAGTTCTTGCGAGAGCTATTTAGCCGTAAGTAAACTCCGGTGACCCCCCCCCCCTCCCCGTTCACCCACCTGCACTGATTTTGCTCTGATATGTGGGCAGATTACACATCGATCATTTGTGCAAACCAAAGCTGCGTTATGCCATAATATGGCATAAATTAAGTAAAGAATACTTAATTAATATCTATAGAATGAGATAGATTGGCACCGTTATAGATGGCATGGCATATGCCCTACTGAGTAGAAGAACGCTTTGAAAGACTGGAAACACGTCGTTTAATGAATGTGCACCAAGAGTCACTGAGAACAGAGACCAGTGACAAAGCCGTGAAATTAGGCAGCCATATTATAGACTAGCACACGGGGGTTTTAACATAATATAGCAGTAATAAAACCTGGCAGTGATTGACACGACGCTATTTAAATTTTACAATGCCCTTTTTGCAGTCTTACTCGTGTTATGAAAGCTTCATAAAATACCCATAGCCTACTTGTCAAGGCATTTGAGGAAAAAAACTATTTTCAATAAACAATGTTTTCATTGCATAAGAATGTAATCTAGATTTTGACATTTTAACAAGCCTTTGGAGGTTGCATTTGTGGGACAAGGGGGTGTGTTCTTTTGATAATTAAAAATTAATATACCAGATAACTTTAAGAACAGCAAACGAAGAAAATTTTGTGCATGTTAATTTCCAGTCAACAGTGTCATTTTTAACACCGCGTTAATTGAGTTTCCTTTTACCTTCTGTAACCTGTGCCTGTTCGCAGGACAAGTTTGAATGTTTAAAAACCACAATGTATCATTTCACCATATTCAGGCCTATATGAGATATGACAAAACTGACTAATTCAAATCATCAAAACAAAACAGGGCTATTGCGCTATCGAACCAAGACATACAATTAATCAATTCTCTGATTAGGCTTCACTTTTTCACGACTTGGGGTCTGATAACGGCTTTCTAATTGGATGTAAGAACAGGCTTTACTAAACCTCAGGCAGCCGGCTGCTATCGTGTTACCCGTGCTTGTGCGCGGCCGGCCGTCTCTCCTTCATAAATGAGAATGCACCGTGTAATCCTAAACTAAACGCATACCAGAGAAATTAATTGTGGGGTCATGGACACGATCGCCTGAAATGAGTCGGAGCTGAAAATTCAGATTTTTTTATTATTCTTATTATTATTGTTAATACAACTACTACTACTAATAATAACAATAATGATGATGTGGAGTATTCATGTGCATATTATATAATTTACCAGACTCCCGTTTTGCAATATCTCTTGTATTTTGACGTAAATCCACCTCCAATGATTGTTTGTGATCCTGAGGTGTAGTACCGCTTTAAGATTTTACACAATTTGTTTCATTTTACCGGTTCCTGTTTTGATGCGGCGCCCGGCTACGATCCAAGAGCGCGCCGGAATTTCTGCCTGTTGCACTAATTGTGTTTTCTGCACTGTATGCATGGGAAACACATTTCATTAAGTTTAGACTCCGCGTTTTCCGTGATAATTAAAAATATACAGCAACATTTCCATATATCTTAAAGCATGGACTGTAGAGCACACCTGTAGGAAAGGCAACAACTGTTGTTTTCGTCGTCGTTGTTGTTGTTGTTCCAGCTTTCTGGAATATTACAGCGGTGGGGATGCTCCAGGCAGGTGTGCCCATAACACCTGAGGCCTGTTTATTTAAATGTTATGATCTGATCACGTGCCACCCTCCCCAAACCCCCAGACAAATCGACGTAATGCATGCCCTGTTAAATATAGGGTGACCAAATAATCCACATGATGGAGGAAAATTTGAGCTACTTTGGGTTTTACAAACCACTATAAAACTGAATGGCTCCTGTGTTTGGCTGAATATTTCAGTTCTTCTTGTGCTTTGATTGGTTTGTTTCCTTGATTGAGAAAACTCATCCAGCTGTGTCACATCAGCATTATGTGACACATGCATGATTATAGGAGACTGACCAATCAGCACGCAGCAAGAACTCAGCACTTAAGTGAAATCCTGGCTCTTTATTATGAAATGGTACTTTGACAAATCCTGTCCTAGCTCAAAGTGTACTCCCTCACATGGATTAGCTGGTCACAATATTTTAATACAATTTTATACAGGTTCTTTGTCTGTCATCCCTAGAGAATGTGTGAGCATATTTCCATCAGCACCTACCAGTTTGTTTAGTTTTTGCAGACTTTCTTGAACATCAGGTTTGTGCGCTGCACACATTATAGATTGACTCTGCAGTTTGTACATGAATTAAAATGTAAGTGCAGTATCTGTTTAAAGGAAATGCGGTAACACTTTACTTGAGTAACAACAGTAATGTAGCATCATTTATCCCAAGCGGTATTTCTTGCTATATCTGTGAATTCTGCAAACCTTAGTGAACTACTGAAGGAACCACTAAGGAACTACTGAAGGGACCACTAAGGAACTACTGAAGGGACCACTAAGGAACTACTGAAGGAACCACTAAGGAACTACTGAAGGAACCACTAAGGAACTACTGAAGGAACAAATAATGAATAACACTGATACTGATGTTTGTTCATCATTAATTAGTCATTATATGTCTTTCATCTTCAGTAGCTACTATATTTGTTTATGATTTGTACTTCAGTAGGAACTGAGTCACTACTAGGTATTTCTGTCGCCTCAGGTAAAGTGTTACAGGAAATGCTTTGCAGATCTCACATGTGACATAAAATTACTGGACTTTCTTCTTTTTCTAAGAATAGAGTTAAATGGAAAAGCTTGGTGTATGACTAAATTTTACTCAGAGCCCCCCAAAACCTAAAGGGAGTACACTTTATTATACCCGTGCAGAGCATATTATCTTGCTGAATGTGCAATAGTAAATTGTGTGCCAATTTACAAAAAAATGTGTACTTTCTGTAACAACATCTATTTTTGAAATACACCAAAACTCACATTTAGGGCTAATTAGAACTAATTCATTTTTTGGGCAATCCTGGCTCTACGGTAACATGCGCTTGTGTGTCGCGCATAACTATTCACAAACGATTCGCTCGATTTCTTCATTCAGAAATGCAAATGATTTAATACTTAACGCTGTTTTCGCCGCGTAATATCAGATGTGGTTATGCATAATATCACTATTAAAATGTAACGAATCAAAATAAACTAGAATTCTACATGCTGTAAATGAATCCCCATTACGATTGTGGTTTATTTTTATACGACATTTCTGTTACACTGACTGGAAGCTGAGTTTCATTTTCTGATGACTGAACGACAAGCGGAGAGCAGCGCCGCGCTTCAAGGCTACCGCACCGTCCTACGTTCCACGTGGGAGTGTGAATAACTTGCTAATTGTGACGAGAAATAACTGCCGATATTGTATCATCCTGGTTGAGGTCTAGAGCAACATCATCGCTAAGTACCAGCTTGTTCTCAGTCGGCTGTGTTTCCTCCAAATGAGCACACAGTCAAACACCCAAAGCATAATGCTGTAGGCCAATATTACCAATCCACCACTCGTATTTGATGCAGATGAGAAGGTTTAAAACGTAACAATGCGTTTATGGTCATTTTAACAATCGTACAAAATACTGATTGCAAAAGTTTTTTTATGATAAAGGTAAAATAACATGCATATTTCAACATTAGTTTCTCCTTGACAAAACATTAGAAAAAATATACAAAATGACTTAAGACGTGAAAAAGCAGTTGATTCATGTTCTTCATTTTCATTCAGAAAAAAATCGAGCACATTTTTGAGACAGCAGTTGAAACTTCTGTCAAATGTACATGGCACCTTTACCAACCTTGTTAGGAAGAAAATAGACCACTGTTAGTTACATTACAATTACACATTGATTGTTTTGCTATAGCTACTCAGAGATAAGAGAAATCAGATGTGTGCATTTTAAATGCCTGTATACACCCAAAGGACTTCATATTCATATATCAATTATGACATTTGGCGCTATGAATTTACTTAAGCACTTTTTTATCCACCAAAAAGTAATTATTGTAATTGGTGCACCTGATCCTTCTTGTTCGTTGGAGAAATTAGTGTCTGTTTTAAACAGCCAGATAAATCTGCAGGGCAAAAATGAGCTCAATGTTGCTGCACCCAGCATTTGACAATAAAAGTAAGGGCCTTATTTGCAAGGCTGCAGTTATGGTTGATCAGTTTGCAGTTCCAGGTCAGACTGGCTCTTCGCATGCAGCAAAGTGCCTAGATCCATCCACACCTCTACAATGAGGCATGTGATTGGCCCAGCCTTCACCTCATCAGTGAGGCATGTGATTGGCCCAGCCCACATACACACCCACCCAACAGTAAGGCACATGGTTGATTTTGCCTCCGGTACAAAACCAAAGTCCGATATGAAAAGTGAATGCAGTGGGGGCCAGAGACGAGGAGATACCAGTGACAGGGGTATCACCACACAGTCAATAGGATACAGCTTTACATATGTGCTCTGCATTAATTAATAAAAACACAGTACTGTTATAGACTAATACATTCATAGACATAACACATAGGCTATAAAGTGAAAAATCTACAGTGAATCTATTGTAGCTGTAGATCTTCAGCGAATCAACATTATAAAATCACAATTCCTAAAATACTCTACTTAAAAGAAAAGACTTTAATATGCCATCGTTGATTTAGACTGTGATGACAATGACAGCACAGTGAAAGTCATACTGTGGACTCAGATGGGCTTGTCCAGCCTGAAAACAGTCAGATCACGAAACAACAGTGGCTTCTGAGTGCATAATATTGAACAAAGAAAATGTACAAAAGGCTTAAATTACTCAGAAGAACACAGTGCATTGCTACTTGATGTAAACACATATATAAAAAAAATCCTTTTCGGGAAAGGCGCTTCAGATTTCTTCTGCATTGCGTAGTTCGCACATTCTTCCAGTAGGTGGCGATCTTTTCCAGTCTCAAAATGGGGCTTTCGCAATAATAGCCGGTATGGGGGGGGGTGCCATTCTCCCTTTTAAAACACAAAAACTGGGCGTTTTGAAACATTAATAGTGCAGAAAATCAGTCATTGTGCAATGGTTTTCTAGAAGCTAGAATCAATCCACAGCATGTTCATGTGCAAGAATGTTTTCTGGGAGCTTCGCACCGGTCAGATCCCGCTCCGTTAATGATGAGATATACATCTGCTCAGCAGAAAACAGCTTCTTCTGCCGGTCTTTACTCCAGAGTATTTGAGTTTGCAACTGGATAGCCAGGGCATCAAGAAAAACACAAAGATAACCGTGATGGAGAAGATCCTCCAGTGTATTTCTGGCTTTTGGGATATGAGCAGCATTTTTGTTATTAATTCCCCCACCTTACATTCCCTCCCCCCCCCAGCTCACACTGTTAAAGCACTGTTATCAGTAACCAGTCATAAAAATGTGAGGTTTATATTTTCCTGGCAATCCAATGGGTGATTTGTGATGGGGGGGCCCTACATCACGGTTACTGGGATACTGTTCCAATCAAATACCTTTGGCATATACACAAAGATTAAAGGGGAATTGTGGGTATATGCACATTCTGTTATTGCTGTTTACAGGAACAATTCCATAAAAATATACAGAGTTCATCATTTTAAAGCACTTCTTAAAAATATAAAATGATAAAACCATATAAAGATGCTAGCAGAAAGCTCGGTTTCTTCACCATCCAGCAGAATGAATATTAAATGTTGATGAATACTAAATACTAAAAACTGAATATTCTCTGAGCACCTGGAAATCTGGAAAAGAAAAGTTGGTCTGTCTGTTTACTGCACTGAAACCGACAACCGTTCTCTCCTCCTGTGAACGAAATACTTTTCATTCCCACTTATCTGGGGAAACTTGCCTGCTCCTGTATGTCACTGTCGAATGCAGCGACACTGATGAGTGTAGTTAGTATGTAGCTACCCAGTAGCTAGCAAGTCTTTACATTAGCAATCGAGAGTACACAAGCAGATCTTTCCCCCGGCGATGGAGATTATTCAACAGAGCTTTAGCAAAGTGTTTAAATCTGTGCGCCCATATTCTGCAAACTGTTCACCAGCAGACTGGCTGGGAATCTCATGGCATGTGGCGATTTAGGTGATGTGCAGGCATATGCATGCAGTGCTAGCTGTGAAGCTAAAGCTAACAAATACCAGTCACAAATAAACACGGACGGCTGACAGGAAGTGAGATGGTGTCAAAAAGGCTGTCCAGGGATTGGAGGTTGTTCATTCACAGGTATCTGTGATTGGCTGGTTTGACTGATGAGTGCGGCTGGTTCTGATTCCACCTATCCAGATGGAGATGATCTTTTTTGGGTTTATATGTGATGTTCCTTTGAGGTCTTGGCTCTTTCCAGTCAGTGCGATGGTAAAAGCATGTTCTAGAACCTTCCTTGCCTACTCCAGCTTTACCCCTCAGAGTAGATACAGGACAGCTGGCTGGTGGAGCGGTCCATAGCACTGATCTGTAGGAAGCTGGTGTCCTCTGCCATGGGTGGCCCCTGATCCTCCAGATATTCCTGGGGTGCCCCGTGGAAGTCATTTACTGTGAACGTGAAAACACACAAATACACACACACACATACACAAGCACAAAGAGAGACAGACAGACATACACAAACACAGACACACAGACAGACAGACAGGCACACACACGCAGTTGGTGGGGCTCGTATCTGATGCACCTTCTCCAGGTGTGACATTCCTCGGTTCATTAGCCATTTACCTGTGATTCCAGACAGAACCTTCTGGAACATGTCGAGACTGTACTGAGCCGCCTCTGCGGGAGCCAGACAGTCCTGGAAGCCAGCATCCAGGGCCATGTGACAGGAAGTGGGCGGGTTAGCCGGGCCAGTCGGGCCATCGTACAGGGGCGGACATGCGGTGTGGATCTGCCCATAGAAGCCTGCCGGAAAGAGATTCATGCAGAAATGCAATAGGCACATGTCACTGTACATGCATGACCACTTGTCTGTTACAGAGTCATGGGTAGCCTGAAGCTCTTTCAGAAAGTACGGGGCCCCCTGGACGAGACGGCAGTCATGTGTCCATCACACTTCTCATCCAGCATGGGAAAACAAAGCGGGCCCTAAATGGGATGCCAGTCATGAGTGTGCGCACATGGCTACGTATCTGCAGTGTCCAGCATAAACACTTAAATCCCGTAACAATGTTCCATTTTAGAAACTTTATTTCTCCAGTGTATTCATTTTTATCGATTTTGTCCAACCTTCTCCCAAAATCGACTTGCATCCCAGATACTGACATTTCTCCAAATGTTATTTCTGCCGATAACGGAGGACATTTCGATTTGTGCACCAAGTCCACCATTACTTAAAGACAAAGGAAATGAATGACAGAGCGATTTAGCCAATCTGATCTGCTGTCGATGCTGACATCAGAGCTGGCGAGTCACATGGCACACCACTGCAGCTTCCTTGAGTATAACTCTCTTGTGCCAGATGACATGGGTCCAGGCCCCGGAAAAACCCCGAGGATGGCTGAAGCTGTTAATCATGGGCTACTTGGTAAGGAGGATCTGCTGCATCATGCTAGATAATATTCACGGTACAGCCACTCCTGAAAAATTCAGCCCCCCCCCACTGTAATCATGAACTGAAGATGGGTGGAGATGGAATGGATTCTTCAAGTAAGACACACT
This sequence comes from Petrocephalus zakoni, assembly GCA_026774425.1. Taxonomy (NCBI): domain Eukaryota; kingdom Metazoa; phylum Chordata; class Actinopteri; order Osteoglossiformes; family Mormyridae; genus Petrocephalus; species Petrocephalus zakoni. The sequence continues at coordinate 23,383 of JAODKN010000026.1, forward strand.
CAATCTTAATTAAAGTTTCAGAAAATAAACCCCTTTTTGTATTTTTTTTGGCTGAATTTTGTTTGGGATCACTGAGCCAGTCCCCAAGTTCTCCCAGGTTTTAAAAAAATCATAGAAAAAAATCTGATGAAAATAGATGAACATGGGAATGTGGGGGCGGAGCAAAGTGGCACTGACCTTGCTGAAGGAGGGCGTCGCCCACGGCCGTGTCGCCAGATTGGACGATGGAAGTGCAGATCTCCTGGCCAGGGGCCTCGGCCTTTCGCGCACAGGGAGCGGATGGAGCCGGGAGCCTCTCCTGCCCGGGGCTAAGGTGGAACGGCGATAGGGCGCCATAACTGTAGCAGAGGAACATCATAATGGGGTTGGTTTCTTCCTCGTACCTCGTGCCTGGCCCCCAACTGCCCCCCCCCCAAGGAGTTTGGGAATGACGTAGGACTATGAAATTTAAAAACACATCTGGCTAAACTAGGCCTAGTACTCATGCTGCACGGGATGAATCACATGGGAGGTGCCGCCATGCTGGAAACGACCCCCTTCAGCCGAGTCACGCTGCACCCCTCCGTCACGGCTAACACACAGAATCCCCCCCCCCCGGCCCAAGATTCCTGGGAACCGCAGGAATTTTTCATTTTACTTTTTTATTATTATTTTATTTTTTTCTTGGGGACTTATTGGATTTACGGAAACAATGTCTGTGGGAGTGCGTGTGTCGCTGGGAGAGCACTGATGGAGAGGGAGCTTAAGGGGGAAGGAGAACCTGCAGAGAGGTGAGAAGAAAGCGACTGCGGGGATTTAACAATCGATTTAACATCCCGAAAGCCATCACGCCAATCCCCTTTGCAAGGCTTTAACGCTATTTTCCAGATTTTATGAATCGCTTATTGAATTCCTGGGCGACTCCTGCTGGTGGCTAGCAGCACAGGCTGATGCAGGCCCAGGGAGGGGCGAGACAGGAGAGGGGCAGATTGTGGAACACGCAATCCCCCCCACCCCCGGCTTACCGCTGCTGAGGTAACAATCAAGGTAACAACTGAGGCCGCGAGTAAGGGTGGGGCTCTACCACCGCACCAAGCCAGCCGGCTCCTCCCACTGAGAACTGATGGCTGCTCAGAGACCCCCCCCATCACCCCCAGGGACACCACTCGGCTCCCGCCCACCCCACACGCCGGAATCTTCCCATCTTTCAGCATGAAAAAGAACCCCGGTGTTAATCTGGTTCTGTGCACCATGAGCTGGAGGCTCTGAAGCTCCATGGATGCAAACACACAAGACCCCCCCCAAGGGCCGTCGTCACAGGCCAGCGTATAACCCCGCCCCGGCCATTTCTGAGCGCGTAGGGGCGGTCCGGGGAGCATCACGGCTGAAAGATGCCGGATCAGTCTGTGTGTGGATTCCCAGATGGGACAGCCAGGACTATATAGGGTACTGCAAGTTGGACTCCAAGACAAGCCCCCCCCTCTATAACCCACAAACTACTAACTATTTCTGATAGTTACTTCTCTAGCATAATGCCCTCTCTTTCCCCTTTTCTTGTCCTAATCACACCATTTTGAACACCATAAGTCTTTTCTTATGTGTGTGTGTGTGTATGTTTTTCTCTCTCTCCCCTTTCATGTTGTGTGAATGGAAACCTTGAGTGGAGTTTCAATCAGTGGCCCAGCAGGGATGGGG
>JAODKN010000026.1:79191-91430 GCA_026774425.1 Petrocephalus zakoni
GGCAGTGAGCTAGTGTCCCAGTGCTACCTATACTACCATAAATGGCAGTGAGCTAGTGTCCCAATGCTACCTATACTACCATAAAGGGCAGGTTGTTAGTGTCCCAATGCTACCTATACTACCATAAAGGGCAGTGAGCTAGTGTCCCAATGCTACCTATACTACCATAAATGGCAGTGAGCTAGTGTCTCAATACACATGTGCTGGCTCTCTGGCAGGGTCTGGGGCATCTTTGCGAGCGCTTCCCTGTGGTGGCCCATTCTGTCACCATGTCCCTTAGAGACTTCCTGGTGGTTCCTTCACCTGTCCTGGTCAAGCTCTACAAACACCACAGCCAGTACAGCACAGGTGGGTATGGCAGAGGTAAGGTTCTGAAAGCTCCTAAGGTGTCGAAGGTTGTGTTGTTAATGTAATATCAGACCATAAGCAAAGGGATGCAGATCAGGTAGGAGGACCTTCTTCAAATTATGGCAGGTCAGAAGCATCAAGACGTGCCTGCAGTCAGCAGATGTATTATACTGGTTTATACGCTTAAAAATGAATAATACATTAACAGAAAATTTGTTAATTTGTCATTCACACAAATCCTAGTTTGCATGAGATCTGATTAGCACTTTCTGAGAGACATGGGAACATGGAGCCTGCTTTGGGTTCTTCTTGGCAGGGCCTGGGGAGCTGAGGATCAATGTGACCAATGAACACTCACAGTCCACGCTCAGCGTGTCCAGCAAGAAGGGCCAGCCCTCTATGTACGAGCAGCTGAGGGACATCTCCATCGATAACATATGCAGGCAAGGCGGCCACAGGCTCCAGCACTCGGCCCTTACTCTTTGGTACAAGAGGCCCTGCTAACGTGTCCCGTGGCTTTACAGAGCATGCCTGGATACAGCTGCAATATGCTGAAAGTTCCAACAAAATCCTGGGAACACATGGCGCTACAGAATCGTAGTTGAGTTGTAATTTGAACCTTGCGGATGAAGTCTGAACATAGCAGTGGTCATGTTGGGCTCATCCTCAGGTGTCTGAAGTCTGGCCTGACCATGGACCCGGTGATTGTGGAAGCGTTCCTGGCCACCCTCTCCAACCGGCTGTACATCTCTCAGGAGAATGAGAAGTGAGCAGCTCCACAGGAGATATCCTCTCCTTATCATGCAGTGACAAGTGTGGTGTCCACTTGAAGAAGGGGGGTGTGCAGACAGGATATTTTGGCAAGGGAGGTGGCAGTTGGTGTTTCAGCTGATAATGACATGAGCTGTGATGGCGACAGGGATGATGATGATCTGTAATCTTAAGGGACGCCCACTTGATCCCGGAACACACCATCCGGGCACTGGGCCACATTGCGGTGGCACTGCGGGACACACCTCGTGTGATGGAGCCCATCCTGCAGGTCCTGCAGCAGAAGTTCTGTCAGCCTCCATCCCAGCTGGACGTGCTCATTGTGGACCAGCTGGGCTGCATGGTCATCACGGGCAATGTGGGTACCCCGGAAACTCAGGGAACCCCAGATACGCCTGGGTACCCCGCATACTCAGGGAACCCCAGATGCTCATGAGTACCCCACATACTCAGGGAACCCCAGGAAACCTTAGGACACCTGAGCCAAGAGGTCAAGGATCAGAGCTTAGACTTACCGATGGTCTCCTGGCTTTCTGTAGTACCTGTAAGTCCCTGATTCTCCCAAGGTAGATGAGAGAGCTTTTGATAACAGCTTGGTTAGTCTGGCAATTGGGGATCCACTGCTCAGACCAGTAGCTCTTTAGAGATGGTAGATTCTTTAGTTACTGAACTAAAAACTCTCATTTTCATCTAATTTGTTTACTTTTGGTTTATTTGTTTTTCTTTTAGCAATATATATACCAGGAAGTGTGGAATCTGTTTCAGCAGATCAGCGTCAAAGCCAGCTCGATGGTGTACTCTACAAAAGACTACAGAGACCATGGATACAGGTGACTACAAAAGGGGAGCACACCAGTAGGGCAGTGGGGAAATGTAGTGCTTGTAAAGATTGAGTGAGACTAGCATAAACATAGAAACATACAAACTCAGACTGAATGATTTATTTTTTTGTAGTTTCCTAGATACTTTAAGTAAGGAGAAATTATTCTAATTATAGAAATAAATATGTTTTGGATGACCTGCTTTTTGAAAATCTGGTCTTTTTTCGGAGTAATGCCTCTGCTGAGGTAGCGATCCAGCCTGGTGGGAGTTCAGTGGCACAGGAAGCGCTCATTCTGCTGTAACGCTTCCAGTAGCTATTACTCACGCAAACAGCTCCGCCGGCGGCCTCCTTAAGAGAGTGACGGGGTGACTCTCCCCGCAGACACTGCTCCCTGGCGGTGATCAACGCCCTGGCCAACATCGCCGCCAACCTGCAGGGGGAGCAGATGGTGGATGAGCTGCTTGTTAACCTGCTGGAGCTGTTCGTGCAGCTGGGCCTGGAGGGCAAGCGGGCCAGCGAACGGGCCAGTGAGAAAGGCCCGGCCCTCAAGGTGTGCCCCCCGTCACTAATCCACTCTCAGTCTGAGCGGTTAACTATGCTGCAAGCCCTGGTACCAGCAGGAAATCTTTGTGTAGGTTCTGGTCCAGATGGTCAGTCTCAATGAAGACCTCGGTTTTGAAAGCAGGTCTTCCTGTAGACCTTTCTAAACGGCTCACTCACAGTTCAGCTCCACTGTTTATAACGGAGGGGATCCTGTTGCCTTTTGTCCAGACTGTGAGCCTTACAGTGTATAAAATATTATCTTGGTAGTTGGCCATGATTATTCTCCACTGAGGATCTGCTCATTTTTCTTTGCAGGCTTCAAGCAGTGCCGGTAACCTCGGTGTCCTCATTCCAGTCATTGCTGTGGTAAGAAATGGTTCCTTTCTGTTTTGCACAATCATGATGGAGGCTGTGCCAATATGGGTTTAGGGAGGTGTCTGACAAGAAGGCTTCTTTGATTTTAGGCTCCCTGCTGCTTAATTCAGGGCTGCTTTTGCCCTTGAGGATGTGTTAAGATGCCTTTCCTACCCCTTAATGAGTGCAAATATGGCCCGTAGAAAGGTGCGAGCGCGCCGCCGAAGCCCATGTCTGTTTGCGCTCTCATTTCCGTCCCCCCCCCAGCTGACCCGCCGGCTGCCGCCCATAAAGGAGGCCAAGCCGCGCCTGCAGAAGCTATTTCGGGACTTCTGGCTGTACTCCGTGGTGATGGGCTTCGCCGTGGAGGGCTCAGGTATTTTGGGGGGGGGGGGCGTAAAGGCCAGGTAAAGGATCTTCTTCATATTTTTACAGTGTGATGAAACAAAACAGGGTTTGTGATGCTAAATGAGAGCCTGTGTTTTACCACATAGCCTAGTTTCTCTAAAAGGCTCCTTCTTGACCTATTTAAGGCCACAATCTCCCAAAAGAGGTGCTGGGGGAGAAGCTGCGGAGACACTTTGGCATGTTTCTTAGGAAGGGCGGGGTCTTTCTGGTTGGCTGGTGTGCATTGTGATTGCTGCTAATAGGAGGGTCGTGTTTCATCGGGGTTAAAAGGAGCAGGCAGTAAATAGGACACCCTGTCCCCTGCCCACAGGTCTTTGGCCACAGGAGTGGTATGAAGGGGTGTGTGAGATCGCCACCAAGTCCCCACTGCTGACCTTCCCCAGTGGGGAGCCACTGCGTTCAGAACTGCAGTACAACTCAGCACTGAAGAACGACACCGTCACCCCGGTATGCGCTAGGTGTCTCCTACCCCTTACCTGCCACCGTCACCCCGGTATGCGCTAGGTGTCTCCTACCCCTTACCTGCCCTGGTCTGTCTTACCTCTGTTCGTCATAGTTAGTTTAAAGCTGTGTTTCCCAAACCAGTTCCAGACAGTCAAAAATGTGGGGTTTTCCAGCACCGGGTTGGGAAACACTTAAAGACCATTGGCTTAGTTTTCTGTATCAAAGTCCTCCATCTAGCCAAGGCAAGGCAAGTTTATTTATATAGCACTGTTTGTACATAGCAATCATTCAATGTGCGTTACACATAATAAAAATACAGAATACAAAGGAAATGCTAATTAAAAAGATACAAGCGAATAGGAATTCAAATATGATCGAAACAATAGATTTAAAATAGAATTAAATTAGGAAAATAAGAGTGCAGCAGAGCTAACAGAGTGTTAAGCCGAGCTGAAAGCCTGCTCAAGTAGGCTGGTTCTCTAGGACGATTCCTGCATTTTTATTGGTCAGGTGATGGCTGGGGGGTGATTTGCTAGGATTATTAGTTGAAGAGGGTGTGCTGAGTGGATATGAACAGGGAATTACCCTCCCCCCCCACCAGGCGGAGCTGAATGACCTGAGGAGCACCATCATCAACCTGCTTGATCCACCCCCCGAGGTAGCGGCCCTGGTTAACAAGCTGGACTTCGCAATGTCCACCTACCTGCTGTCTGTCTACCGGCTGGAGTACATGCGGTGAGCCCCGGCTGCCGTTTCTCAGCTGACGTAGCCACTGTTGGGGGCTTTTTCAGCAAGAGCTAATCTAGTATTGAGGTAAACCTGTAGTTCGTTGAGTGCGTTTTTTTCTGTGACACCAGGATACAGTAAATCTGGCCCGGATCGTATGGCAAGGAAGATGCATTTACAGTAAATGTGAAGCATCGATTGTTTTGACATATGACGCCATAAGATAGACTTTATTGATCCCAGGGGAAAATTCTGGAGCCTACAGCAGTGAGGTTGGTAAAGTGCCGAGAAACAGAGTACAGGACAGAACAGAGTGCAAAGATAGTGCACATAGTGCAGACAAATAAACACAGATCAAAGAAGAAAACATATTGATGGTGTGTGTGCTATTAACAAAACAGCGCCAGACTTCTCCTGCGTCAGAGACGGGATGGTGGGGGGGGGGGGGGGGGTCACCGCAGGGTGAGCTTGTAGGCCAGCTTGTAGACTAGTTTGTAGACCAGCTTGTAGGCCAGCTTGTAGGCCAGTTTGTAGACTAGTTTGTAGGCCAGCTTGTAGACTAGTTTGTAGACTAGCTTGTAGGCCAGCTTATAGACCAGCTTGTAGGCCAGCTTGTAGACTAGTTTGTAGACCAGCTTGTAGACTAGTTTGTAGGCCAACTTGTAGACCAGCTTGTAGGCCAGCTTGTAGACCAGCTTGTAGACCAGCTTGTAGGTCGGCTTTAGGCCAGCTTGAGCATCACACAGCCCAGCAGCAGCTCTCCTATGCTGCCTCCTCCCCCAGGGTGCTGCACTCGTGGGATCTGGACCGCTTCCAGGTGATGTTTCGGTACTTCGAGGACAAGGCCATCCAGAAAGACAAGTCCGGTACGTGGAAGTGGCGTGCAGTGGCTGGCAGCAAGACACACCAGCCACAGCCAGGCTGCTTTGTCTGCTCACCCTTCATATCCACATCTTCTGATGCTGCAGGGGCTCTGGGGTTTAAAGTTACCCCGCAGTATTGATTTATGTTGTGGTTTCCATTGGCGCTAATGCTCTTTTCGGGGCTCTCTAAGCACTTGAAATGGATCTGCTCAGTGGGTCGCATCCTGCAGCAGAACATGAGCTTGCACTTACATTTGGTTGGTTAGAACAGTCAGTTAAAAGTTAATCAGCTATTTGCTGTCAAGGCTTTAGATTTCATCAACATATCTAAGCCACCCACCCCCCTCCTTCCACATACATACCCCAGGGATGATGCAGTGTGTGGTTGCTGTGGGTGACAAGGTCTTTGAGGTCTTCCTACAGATGATGGCAGAAAAGGTGAGTCTTCCCACAAGAATGGAGTATGACAATAGAGCTGGGATCTCTCTTGGGAAGTGGTGACCCTTTGTCATCGTCTTCCTCCCCCCACAGCCCAAGACCAAAGAGCATGAGGAGGAGTTGGAGCGCCATGCCCAGTTTTTATTGGTCAACTTCAACCACACCCACAAGAGGATCCGCCGGGTGGCTGACAAGTATTTGTCTGGCCTGGCTGAAACGTGAGTGACCCAATAAATCAAGTCATGCGATGCAAGTGTGCCTCTAGCTCACAGTCAGGCACACCCTGAGGGACACAGTCACAGTGCCCCAAGTGTACACGCAGAGGCCCAGTGGTATTCACAGTGAGGCCCAGGTGTACACAGAGAACCCATGTGTACACATAGAGCCCCATGTATACACAGAGAGCCCCAGGTGTACACAGTGAGGCCCAGGTATGCACATAGAGACCCAGGTATACACACTGAGCCCCAGGTATATGCAGTGAGCCCCAGGTATACTCAGTGAGGCCCAGGTGTACACAAAGAGCCCCAGGTATACACAGTGAAGCCCAGCTGTACACAGTGAGGCCCAGGTATGCACAGAGAGCCCCAGGTATACACAGTGATGCTCAGTTGTACACAGTGAGGCCCAGGTATGCACAGAGAGCACCAGGTATACACAGTGATGCTCAGTTGTAAACAGAGAGCCCCAGGTGTACACACTGAGGCCCAGATGTACACCGTGAGGCCCAGGTATTCACAGTGAGGCCCAGGTGTACACAGTGAGGCCCAGGTATTCACAGTGAGGCCCAGGTGTACACAGTGAGGCCCAGGTATTCACAGTGAGGCCCAGGTGTACACAGAGAACCCCAGGTATACAGAGAGAGCCCCAGGTGTACACAGCGAACCCCAGGTGTACATAGTGAGGCCCAGGTGTACACCATGAGATGCAGGTGTACACAGTGAGACACAACTACTCAGTACATATGGGCATCTAACCCTGAGTCAGTAAGCATTCATCCAGCCTTTTCTGAGACATTTTTTTCACTGAATTACCTGTCTGTTCTATTAAGCACATTACTATATTATATAATTACTATAATTACGTACCCAAATTATGTTTATTAATAGGTTTGAAGATAATTAAAATGATTATTTCAGGCTCAGCATTTCAGTGAGTAGCTTCTGAGAGATGTTGCTCCTGTCTGTTCTGCTATCTTCACCCGCCTCCAGTTTTCCCCACCTGCTGTGGAGTGGCCGTGTCCTGAAGACCATGCTGGACATCCTGCAGACGCTGTCCCTGTCCCTCAGCTCTGTACGTGCCACGTCTGATCACGCAGATCACTGGCCGAATGCTAGTACGGCACAAAGTGGTAGAAGCGCCCCCCAGAGGAGGGTTTCAGCATGTGCCGCTTACGAACGCCTTAGTATGGCGGGGGACTGACGGCGTACGATTCTCCATGCTTAGGACATTCACAAGGACCAGCCGTACTATGACATCCCGGACACGCCTCACCGGATCACTGTGCCGGACACGCAGGAGGCCAGAGAGGTAGCGTGTATCATGGGTGCACGTCCTTCATGCGTGTACGGGGTGTCTGATCATTTCTCTGGGATCGTAGTTGCCACCGGAGTGAGCTGTGGCTATATCCATCAAGTGAAATTATCTCTGGGGAAGTATCTTGCATATTGGTCCAGAATTTGACCATAAGTCCCAGGAGGAGATGCCCTATCATACCGGGACACGCTGTCACAACATTTCTGCTTGCTTTAGGGAATTGTGAAGGACTTTGCTGCCCGCTGTGGGGAAATCCTGAGGGAGGCGATGAAGTGGGCTCCTTCTGCCACCAAGTCTCACCTGCAGGTCAGCCAGTCGCTGTAGACGAAAGAAGCAGGCCACTCGGCCAATCACATTCAGCATAACTGCGTATGCTCCCCACCTGCTGCTCTCCAGTGAATGAGGACTGATACATCCCTCTGTGTATGAAGTGTTCCAGCTTTGAATCTTCTTGTATGTGGCAGGTTTGAACCCCACGTATGCGATGGCAGATAGAGTCGAAATTGCTTGTGTGGTTGTCTCTCTGTCTTATAGGAGTACCTTAACAAGCACCAGAACTGGGTTTCAGGGCTGTCCCAGCACACGGGCCTCGCCATGGCCACCGAAAGCATCCTGAACTTTGCTGGCTACAACCGGCAGAGCATCACGCTGGGGGTTAGTCATAGGCTGTGGCTAATGGGCGTGTCTGTAGTCCCCCATTGGTTTGTCTGAATGCAGTGGGCGTGGGCAGTGGATGCATCTTTACAGTGTGCTGCACTGTTCAGTTCCTGGCATTTCCCAAAATTACTCTCCTATGGTGCTCTGCTCCTCTTCCCACAGAGCACTCAGTTAAGCGAGAGGCCGACTTGCATCAAGAAGGACTACTCCAACTTCATGGCGTCTCTGAACCTCCGTAACCGCTATGCAGGGGAGGTATGGATGGGCCATCCGCCACTCATCCCTGCTTGTCCTTTAATGGACTTTCAGCAGAATGCTCACTGCCCTCCTCGCAGGTGGCCGGCATGATCCACTTCTCAGAGGCCACACGCAGCTTGCCGGACCTCAGCAGGGTGGTGATCCGGCAGATGGACGAGGCCCTGGCAGGGGGCCAGCCTCAGGCCTACACCCAAGCCATGTTCAAGCTGGCCGCCCTGCTCATCAACCCCAAAGGTTGGTTTTCATCCGAAAGCGAGTCACCCGATCACTGGTTCAATCTCCCCCTCATCTTAGTCCTTCATTCCAAACACTGACTTTGTTCAGCAGTGTTCTAAGTATGTACACATCATAAACTGACCTGTATGACTCATGTCCTATAACCCTGTAAATGAATCTATTAACAGAAGTTGGTCCCTAATAGCTGAATATTTCCTGTAGGACAGAGGATATCGCTTTGTGTGCCCATTTTTACTGTGGCAGCAAGGGTTTTTATATAAAGTACAATTTAGTAGTAGATCAAAGCTGGTATGAAGACCAACAGCCTATCAAGATCAGAAATTAGAGGAAAATGACCAGTTTCTGGCCTGATGTCTGTGTCTGTGCAGGTTTGTATTTACCACATTGTGGGGTCCAGATGTCTCCAAAATGTGGTAAAACCTATTACTTTATAGCTTGTAGGGCAGGGGTGGCCAATCTTACCTGCAAAGGGCCTGTGTGTATGCAGGTTTTTGGGATAACCTTCAGGTCAGCTGTTCAAACCCAGGTGTGAGGACTCTTCAGCCAGTCAGTCCTCTCATTAGTAGTAATTATGGAAGTGAAAACCCACACACACAATGAGCCTTTCTGGATACGATTGGCTCGGACATTTTTCTGGTCGCCACAATATAAACCTCAATTTTAGAAAAATCTATGAATGCAATCAATCAACTACAATAGCCAAAAGTCTTGCCTTTTGTTTGGTTACTTATGGTTAAGGTAAGAGCTGGGTGGGGGTTAGGGTTATCCTAGGTTATGGTTAGAGTTTTGCCTATAGAGTCCCTACAATATGAATAGGAATATCAGAAGTGAGTCTGCCCCCGGCTGTATCTGTGTCTGTGGGTTTTGCCGACAGACGACGACCCCCAGCTACTGCACCACCTGTGCTGGTCGCCCCTGAAGATGTTCACGGAGCACGGCATGGAGACGGCCATCGCCTGCTGGGAGTGGGTGCTGGCTGCTCGTGTGGACGTGGAGGTGCAGGTAGGAACTGCAGCGCATGCGTCGGCCAACAGTGGGCGCTCCCGTCACAGCGTACAGCTGAAAGCTTCAGGTCCAAATTCTAATTGCGGCTAATTAAACCTAAATGGTGCCCTACTTCATCCTAAATTGCTTCAATCATGAAAATGATATAATTATGGAGATTATATATTCACATCTCTCTGTATATTAGATATGATGTTAATTACTCCGCCCAAAGGTACGACAGCAGGCTGCCCCACTGTACCTAATCAGTTATTTCCTCAGTAGGTGTTTTCTCACGTGTAAGCTATGCCCCCCCCACCACTGTGCCCCCAGTTCATGCGTGAGATGGCCGGGGCATGGCAGATGACAGTGGAGCTGAAGATGGGGCTGTTCTCGGAGACGCAGACGGAGGCAGACCCTTTGGCAGCGTCCGAGGAGAGCCAGCCCATGCCCTGCCCCCCCGATGTCAAGCCCCACCAGATCTGGATCGAGGTGGGCCCACCCATCCGCATGTCAGACGGCACCCTTCTCTGCCAGATGTTTGCCCACCACTGGTCCTCACCCCCCTCTGTCTCTGCTGACTTGCTGTCCAGCTCAGCTCTGAATTAATCAGCTTTTACACAAATTACCTAAATTTAAAGGATTTTAAGTTAGAATTACAACCAAGTGAAACTTTATGAAGACTTTCTGCCAATATTCTAATGTTTTTGCTGGAATTATATTGTTTTGGGTCTGGCTTTAACTTTTATCTTTCTATGGAAACATATAGTAAGCATTTTTGTAATTCATCATCATGATCATAGCGAGAGATCAGGTCTGCTCATTCTGAGGATCTCCAGACCATGCCAAACTAGCTGGGTGATAAAGCCCATCCTCTGTGTCCTGGGCCTACGCCTTTGGGACATTCCCAGATCACCAGGGCTGGCGCATCTCTAGATTCAAAGAAGTTACGGCTGTATTCCCAGGTTTCTCCACATTTCTAGACTCTTGATCCGGATGTAAAACTGAGCTGGACCGAAGGCCGGCTTCGGGAGAGGGGCCTCGCTGAGCCTCACGCTGGTCACTGATGCTGTGTCCCCGGCCACATCCTCACAGTTCCTCACACAGAGGTTCGAGATTGCCAAGTACAGCAGCGCCGACCAGATGGAGATCTTCAGCAACCTGCTGCAGAGGTCGCTGTCCGTAAGCGTGGGTGGCCCCTCCAGCCCCCTGAACCGCCACGTGGCAGCCATTGGACCCCGCTTCAGGTGACGTGTCCTGCCTTTGGAGAGTGTCCCCATTTCTCAGTGACTGTCCCGTCACGAAGCCTCATTACTCCCACTTAAGTATCCGACCGACACTTCATATTATTTTGCTAATCCATGCAGTCAATGATGGTTCCTTAGAGTGACAGTAAAAATGATTAATGGAAAGATCAGGTTTGGCCTTTTGCTGATATTAGGCTTGGTTTGCTGCGGCCTCCCTCCCCCCAGGCTGCTCAGTCTGGGCCTGGCGCTCCTCCACTCAGACATGGTCACCAATGCCACCGTTCGCAACGTCATCAGGGAGAAAGCCTACTCAACGGCCTTCGACTACTTCAGGTATGGCAGTTAAGCTGCAGTTTACGCTCTTCCTCTAGTGAGTAAGTTAACTAGTAGTGAACAGAAATGCATGCTTTCTCTTTATAAGTGACCCAATAACCACCTCCCCCCAAAATTAAAGTCCGGCAGTCTTTCAGCTCCCGGCTCATCTCTGCCCTCTTGTGGGTCCTCCCATGCCTTAATGAGCACTGCACATAGGGGTGTGCTCTTAGCCATGGGGGGTGTGTCCTGACAGCCACTTGCCCCTCCTCCAGTGCCCCACCCAAGTCCCCAACTCAGGGGGACAAGCAGCTTCGTGAGGACATCAGCATCATGACCAAGTTCTATGCCGGCATCCTATCAGACAAGAAGTACCTGGCGGCGGGTCAGCTGGTGACCCCCACGGAGTCCGGCGTGAACCCCCCCCAAAGCTCGCTGTCAGCTGGAATATTCGGCTCCCTCATTGTCTCCAGCACCACCCCCATATCCATACTGAGTAAGAACCTCGCTCACTGAGGAGTCACACGCCAAGACTGTAATGCTGTCACTAATAATACATAAATTAGCTCAATTCCCTGCTCAAATAGGGGGAATTCCTCTTATGTTATATGCTGAGTGAAGTTCACTCAGGTTAAATACTTACCTATGAGTAGTGATTAAACTGGAGCTATTTCCCTGCCTCTAAGAGCGTACCTAGTTGTGGTGCTGAATATTGTTTGGTTCATTGGATATCTCACAACATGTGATGGATGATTCACAACATGTGATGAACGTGCAGGTCATCACAGCGCTGCCAATAAACCATGGGGGGGCAGGCTGAGCGCGTGAGTGACAGTGATGATATCCAATAGAACTGTGAGTGTGTGAGTGACAGTGATGAGATCCAAATGAGCTCTGAGCGTGTGAGTGACAATGATGATATCCAAATGAGCTCTGAGCGTGTGAGTGACAGTGATGATATCCAACAGAGCTGTGAGCATGTGTGTGTCAGTGATGATATCCAATAGTACTCGTAGCATGTGAGTATCAGTGATGATATCCAATAGCGCTCTTAGCATGTGAGTATCAATGATGATATCCAAATGAGCTCTGAGCGTGTGAGTGACAGTGATGATATCCAACAGAGCTGTGAGCTTGTGAGTGACAGTGATGATATCCAAATGAGCTCTGAGCGTGTGAGTGACAGTGATGATATCCAAATGAGCTCTGAGCATGTGAGTGACAGTGATGATATCCAACAGAGCTGTGAGCATGTGTGTGTCAGTGATGATATCCAATAGTACTCGTAGC
>JAODKN010000026.1:96930-112882 GCA_026774425.1 Petrocephalus zakoni
ACTGTGGGGACATTGGGTCTCCATAACGTAATATCAATCTGGGCGGCCCCCCCGCGGGGGGGCCCGGGCGGGCCAGCGGGGCGGGGCGCGGGGCGGGGGGGGGGGGCGGGCCCCCTGTCGTATCCAGGGGGCTCCCCTGTAACTTAACTGTCAAGGGTAAAACTGAACTGGATGGAACACCCGCGCTTTGATGTTCAGTAGGTCCATGAGGGTGTGCTCCGTAACACTGCTGTCATGTGACCCCACTCAGTGCTGCCAAAGCACCTTACCTGGCCCGGTTCAAAGTGAAGCGCTGTGGAGTCAGTGAGCTGGAGAGGGAAGGTGGGCCTCACGCGCACGCACACACACACACACACACGCACAGACCAGCCTAAAATAATTATATGCTCTCAGTGATGGGCTGACTGTTTCTAATTCCCTCATCACAAACAGTGGGTCATTTCAGAAGTTACAACTATACTCGGAAGGAGAGAAATTCTCAATACAAACATCTCGGAGGTTTCGTATTCCTCCATCTGTGTTGTCGAAGCCACTCTTCCTAAGGAGCCCGTTACCCCGCTGCCACAGGGCTGCGGTGCCGGTCGGACTCCCTGGAGGACGGGGAGGAGGCTGGCGAGCTAGTCCAGAGGATCTGCTGGCAGGCGGCCATCTTTAAAGTCGGGGACGACTGCCGCCAGGTAAGCGCCCCCTGCTGTTCATCCACTGCCGCAGCAAGGCTGGGGTCTGCCGGCAGGTTGTAGAACTTCTTCAGCAGCTGAAGTTAATAAAGAATTAAATTAGTTTTAACAAACAGTGTGTTTCAGTTCATCTGTAGATGACCACTATACTGATAGGCTTAAAATTAACAATTAGGTATTAAAGTTAAATTATTTGGATACATGTCTGTTTACTAGCTCATGGGCTTGCTGTACCCTTTGTGCGTGTATATATAAGTGTGTGTGTGTGTGTGTCCCCCCAGGACATGCTGGCCCTGCAGATCATTGGCCTCTTCAAAAATATTTTCCAGCTGGTTGGCTTGGACCTCTTTGTCTTCCCCTACAGAGTAGTGGCCACAGCCCCCGGGGTAAGTTAGCAGCTGGCCACCCCCGCTGTGGCACCCACGCCCCCCCCCCCCCCATCCCATCTCACCCCCACCCTTGCCACCGCCCTGTGCGGGCCTCAGCCTAGCAGAAAAGAGACCACACAATGTATCCCAACACGGTATTTCAGTCTGTTTCAGAAAGGGTTTGAGCATCCCAGAGACCCAACACCGAGAATGCCTAACAGAAATTCTGCTTCAGAAGCCAAATATCGATTTGTTCTGTGGGCTAAAAATCATTGCAGTGTGATTTTTTTAAAACTTTGCAAGTGTGTTTTTTTGCTGCGATTCCTCTATTTGCCATGTTCTTGCACTGTGTCTTTCTGAAATGCAGGCTCTCATATGCTCTGTTGTTGCATTTTCCCATGTCAGTGCGGCGTCATCGAGTGCATCCCAGACTGCAAGTCACGAGACCAACTGGGTCGCCAGACTGACTTTGGGATGTATGACTACTTCAGGAACCAGTACGGAGATGAGTCCACACTGGCTTTCCAGAAGGTGAGGACATGGAAACTGATAATTCCCAGCAACACCCAGCAGCTGCTACTGAAAAAATCTTAAGCTGTTCCTCTGATTAGATCTGGGGGTTTGAAGGTACTTCACTGCACTTCCTGTCCAACTACAAATTTTAGGCATGATCATATTATAGGGTTATTAAGGCAGAATGACTGACTGATATTTTTCCCATTGAATGTAGCAGCCAATGGGATCGGTTTGTCTCTGTCTCCACCCACTAGGCCCGCTACAACTTCATCCGCAGCATGGCTGCCTACAGCCTGCTCCTCTTCCTGCTGCAGATCAAGGACCGGCACAATGGCAACATCATGTTGGACAGCAAGGGCCACCTCATCCATATCGGTCGGTACTATCTGTCTGTTACAGTCTTGTCTCGTCATCCCCGTTCCCTTTTCTCTTTTCTGTCGGGCTCCAACCCTAGACGGGGCTCGTAACACTGTCCCAATTGATTTTACCAGAACATCAGTCTATAGTCGAACTTGTTCCACCATGTTAGACCCTTTCTCCTGTTGTTTCTCCTGGCTTGATTTCAATATATCTGTCTCATTTCCTAGGGGATATAGAGTCAAATCTCAGTGTTTGACCAGCAAATAATCTTCCCCACAATACTGATCGTTCTGATTTTCCTCTCTCAGATTTCGGGTTTATGTTTGAAAGCTCCCCTGGAGGAAACTTGGGCTGGGAGCCGGACATCAAGCTGACAGACGAGATGGTTATGATAATGGGAGGGAAGATGGAAGCCACGCCCTTCAAGTGGTTCATGGAGATGTGTGTGCGGGGGTACCTGGCCGTCAGGTGAGGCAGTGGTTGGAACCAGCACCACCATTTAATCAGGGAACTTTATTATTCTGGTGTGAGATTACATAAGTGGCCAGTAGCATTTTTTCCATTCACAATCCAGCCAATAGCGGGTTGATGGTCGTCTTGATGGTTACTCCATACCTTCTGAATGTGATTAGCAGCAAGCAGCAGTTAGAGGCATGGTGATCTGCAAGCTACAGCAGCCCTCTCCATCCTTCCTCTGCAGGCCCTACATGGATGCGGTCGTCTCCCTGGTAACGCTGATGCTGGACACTGGGCTCCCGTGTTTCAGGGGTCAGACCATCAAACTACTCAAGTGAGTAGTCCCTTCCAGGCCGGAGCCCTGGGCTTGTCGCGACTAGGGTCGCCAACACGTCCCTTAAAATACGGAACTGGCGTATTTGACAATAAAATTGCGCGTCCCATTTTTAATCAATACGGGACGCGGTTTGTCCCGTGTTTCAGTGTTGTGATGAACGCAGCATCATCCCGACCACATTTAGTATGAAAACATAGTTGGATTGATTAGATTAATTTGTCTTATTTATAGTTAATACGTTATGTGGATGAGTTAACAGTGTATATCCTGAAGATTAATTTAATTGAAGTGTTATGCACCTTAAGTTTTGATATAAAGCGACTGATTTTGTGTGTCAAATCTAATTTCATTACCAATTGGAGTTTATAACTGAAATGTTTTTCATTCAGTTTATTTTTATGTCCATTTATAATAAAGTACTTAAAATATTAAGTATGAATCGTAATACTTTCTTGAGACCATGTTTTAAATTTTGATTTTCCGTGACTGATGCGTCACTTGGCACATAGTGCTTGTGGCCCCACTATGGTAGGCCTCCTTTATCTTTCAGCATGAAATGTGGCAGCCTTAGTCAGGTTCCTCTCACACCGAGCACTGATCATTTATGCGTCCCTGCCTGCAAACTGCTGTTGATGTTTAAACGGTGACAGGTCTTGTGATTGACTGTAAAGACGGGCATCACACCTGTCAGACAGGCCGCAGATACCTTTCATTCCCATTCTTATTTCGGTCATATATGTCACTAAGGCGAGGAGAGCCTCTATCTCACAATTCCCACCCTTGGATATTTTGGGGGGGGGTTTCCACCTGCAGGCAGAGGTTCAATCCCAGCATGAGTGAGAAGGAGGCAGCCGCCTTCATCATCAAGATCATCCAGAATTGCTTTCTCAGTAGCAGGTAGGACCCCGTAACCCGTGACGACTGTGGGTCGTCCTGCTAGCTGCCCGCTGACTGCCTTCTGATTTCTGTTTCCCTCTTAAACCTCCAGGAGCAAGACGTATGACATGCTGCAGTACTACCAGAACCAGATTCCGTACTGAGGAGGCTGTCGGTGTCTTGGGGAGGGGGGGGGGGGGTCAGAACACACAGGCTCCCCTTTCTGTGCATTTTGTGAACTGCGTTCTTCCCCTGTCTTCTTCATCCCCAGTGTGAAATTGAATTACTCAGCATTCCCAGCAAGTGCAAAGGTCACTTCCACCGTTGTCTTCGGCATAATCTGTCCGAGTATCTTGTGAAAGGATCCCTTTAAGAAAAGTGCTGTCGCTGGTGTTCCTTGTACCTTTTTATCATTATTTACACTCTGTATATAGATATCTTACTTGAAAACTGAGGATTGGGTTTTTTGCTACCCAAGAAGCCATTGTAAGAGAGGGTTCTGCCGTGCACCACTCAGCCTGCAGGTATTCTGATGCCCCAGGTGTGGGACAAGTCTTCCCTGACATCGAGCACCAATTTCTGAATCACCTGTGCGGCGTCGCTCCTGTCGAAGGGGAGCACATTTATGGCCGTGCTTTGAGTGTGAATATGGGACTTAGCTGCCACCTTTGTCTGCTCCTTTTTAAAAGTGTCGCCTAGGATGTTACACATGTTTAGATCTAATCTAGATGATGCAGTATTTGTGTACATTATGCACAACTATAGAGAGTGTGTAGTATTAGTATAGGTCCATTATAGTATACGTCGTGCAGATAAAAATGATCTTAAATATCTCTATACCTTTAAAAGAAACTCAAGATGAGAGAAGCCAAAAAGTCGATGGTAGTCTTGTGAATAGGGGGGTGTTGTATTTGCGTGTTTGTGTGTGTGTAAGACGGTCTCGCTGAGAGTAAGTGTGCTAAAACAGTGTTATACAGTCTATTTAAACCTCACCCCCTCAGCCGCTCGGCGTTTTATTGTCTAATTTCCCGACGCCCTCTCTGAAGTACCGTTTGTGCATTAATGCCGCCGTTCTCAACGCGAAGCAAACGTGGGCGCATTGCTTAGGAGACACGAGCACTTACAAACAGGGAGAAATTTCCTTATGGCCCTTTTTACACTGCTGTATGCTTTAAAAAACAAGTGTCCGGCAGAAAGACTGCCGAGTCCCAGTGTCTTCCGGCGGGTTCAAGTGTGTCCGCAAGTTGTCTCTTTGAAGGATGGAAAGGGGGTAGCCCGAGAAACTGGAGAGGAGTTTTAGGACAAATTCTGAGCCAAGAAGGTAAAAAGGAAGGATAACCCAGATTTCCGCAAACCTGCCAACATTCGACTCAGGCTGTAAGCATCTAGACCTATATAAAGTACAGGAGCTAGCTAAAGAAAACGCAAAAGTAGTTTTCATCAATCGTCTGTTTCAACAATTTATTGGTAAGAGTAATTATATTTGCATATTAGCAAATGTAGTAGTAGCCTAACAAAATAGAAAAGAAATGGAAAAGCTTTATTATTGTTTTATTAATTGTATATCTGTCGTTTATGTTGAATGACATTTAATAAAACTATAACTATACTCCTTGTTTGATAAATTATTCATTGCTTGTAATGAAGTTTTATGCTGTGGTGCGTTAGTCTAAACTATATATATATATATATATATATATATATATATACACACACACAAATATACATCGTTGGCTAATTCACACAGGATTTTAAGTTTTTTTTATTTTAATATTTTTGAGTAGATCATATTGTTCGGTTTTGTTGGATGAATAAAGTAAACTGGCACATTTTCTGCGAAAGATGTGTGTGTGTGTATATATATATATATATGTCCATACATAGTACAGGGTCGTGTAGCATACAATACAGTAAATATAGTGAGTCATTACTCCCTAGACAGACATCATATGTCTCCAAAGAAGTACCTCTGATCTATTAGCACTGATTAGCACTCAGCTGCACATGGTTACGGTCTCGGCACTCTGTATGAAATGAGATGCAGTGTGCAGGTGGTCAGGAGAAAGAAGGGTTATTCTCTATTTTAAACTAACTTGGAAGCTCAAATGCAACTAATCCTAAGGCTCCAAATTTTAAAAAACACTGTGTGGGGGGGGGTGTATGTGTGTCTGTGCGTGTGTGTGTGTGTGTGTGAGTGGGAGGGGTGCGTGTGTGTGGGTGCGTGCGTGCGTGTGTGGGTGGGTGTGTTTTCTCCTTTTTTTTTCTTTTCCACCCCTCTATTCTCTCCATTCCTCCTGGCTCGTATTCAAATTTGGGTCAGGGGTGAGAGACCGACGTCACAGGCTTGCAAGATGGCGTACGGGCGGCTGTGAGCTGGGAAACTGGGCTGGTTGATCCAGAAAGGCTCCTGCCCCATGCAATAAGGTACCGGACCGATCGCTTTGTGCTCCGCGGCGCGGCCTCCCGTGAGCTCGCCGGCCCCCAGTGCCGTGTCGGGGCGGCTCTCTGACGGCGTTTATCCGGGCGGGGACCGGGCTGCTCGCAGCGTGCCAGGGGGACGGGACCCTCTGCCGCCTGGTGCCTGCTCCGGGCGGGCGAGCCAGCTGGGCACATGCGCCCGTCTCCTTTCCTTCTGTTGATGCAGCGCTGCAAAACGTAGCATGCCGTTTAAAATGTTACATTTATTATTGTTGTTGTTATACGTGTTAGTAACAGTAACAGTAGTGGTGGTAATGCTGTTCTTCATTCGGGAAACAATATAAATAGCAGTTATGCGCTTAGGCTGGTGTATCACTGTTAAAGGCAGACTGTGCTATGTTTTGGTGTGCTGTTTTTGGAAAGGCGTTCTCCCCCCTCCGCTCCCTGGCTGCGCCTGGTCCCCGGCAGGAGTCTGTCACCCTACATGCGCGACTTAAAGTTGGCGCTGCAGCTGATCGAAGGCGGCGAGATCGGGCGTGTTACGCTGGGGGCTCTTGGGGACGGGTCCGGGCCGGCGGGGCTCCGCTGATCACACGCCGGCAACTGGTCTCCAAGACAAATACTCGGTATTAAATGGCAAATGCGGAATTTGTCAGATTTTCTGAATAAGCGAGAGATGTGGTGTGGCTTTCCGATTTACCTCTATTTGAGTGACTGAGCCGGAATTTTAGTGTGGGGACCGATTTTTTTTAAGAACGGGATTAAAAATCTATTGAAATCTTGCTTGATTGCGTTGCATTGACGTGCTTATAATTTTCACCCTGATTGTTTGTATTAATATGTTTGTTTGGTGTACTTGTAAACTCCCTTGAGGTTGACTTTGCGATTTGTGTTGCATTTGTGTGTGTGTGTGTGTGTTTTAAATCACTGTCTGTTTATGTACTGCTGGTTTCTGCTAGTTGATTTGTAGGTGATTCTGTGGTGGGCTTCTGTTTCAGCCGAGGTGGGTGTGACTCTTTGACTGCTGCTGCTGGGGTGAGAAGCAGGTTCCCTTTAAGAGGGGGCAGGGATGGGATCTTGAGGGACCCTTTGGGTGTTCTGTGAGGCCGCTGTGTGCATGTGGGGGGGCAGGGGGAATCCCTGTAGTGCTCACGGCGGCCTCCAGGTGCTTGGCACTGGAGCTGGAATGCCCAGTATTTCCTGTTGGCCAGCGGCCCTTTCATGCTGCGCCCCCCCCGCCCCCCCATGCTGGCCTGCACATGTGCGGCAGCCCCGCCTGTGCCGTGGCTTTGCCTGCAATTATGTACTCTTCTTAGTACAAAAAACAGAGACATCAACTATTTTTGAATGTCTGCTGGAGTTTGGGGACACAGGGACTGGCCTTAACATCAGGAGACACTAAACATTGCTGTTTGTTTATTTAATTGATTAACTAGCGGTGTGGTAGTAAGACTTGGTTACCTGTCCAAAACAGAAGGTTAAGGAGGCAGGAAGCATCTTCATTACAGATAACTGTCTAAACCCCTTTCCAGATGTAGCTGGAGACTACAGCCTTCCACCAAAGGCTTAGAAGTTTTAGAGGAAGGTTTAGTTTTCAAGCAGACATTGTCATTATCGGGCATTAATTTGGTATTTAAACTGACATTTGGGGTATGGTTTACCTTTATATGGTTCAGGATAGAAAGATTGTAAGCCTGAGGGTTGTGTGAAGCATCAGACATACTGGTTGATGTCTTGCTGTGTTGTCCTGCTAAAAATGAGCTGTTGTGTCCTGGTCTCCCCGTGAGGTTACTCCCGGGCCATGCTGCCCTCCAGAGGGCCCACGGCGCACAGATAACCTTGTTAGTGTGAGGCCTGCTTGACGTGATAATGGTGACCCACCGTGGGCTGTGCCCCACCCCCCCTGAGAATTAGCTTTTGAAAGGGGACATGAAACTGCTCTCATGGGTAATCCTGCTTCTTGAGAAAATGGTATTAGAATCACAATAAAATACTTTCCTGGACAAAATTATGCATTTTAAGCACATTTTTTTTTCCAACTCCAGTTGCTGGATGTGACTTTAATATAATGGGACACTAAAAACTAAAGAGAATTTTACTGTCCTAAGTGAACTTTGGAGATCCATGTGCTATGAAATGATGGTATAAAAAGTAATAATCATTTTGAATTGGCAAAGTTTTAAAAGTTGTAAATCACCTGCCCAGGGTGGGTATGACTCACACGGAGGTGAATGGTGGGGGGTGAGGGGGTAGGTGTGTGCATTGCAGACAGGATCGCTGTGGTGGTGGGGGGGGGGGGGGTTAAGCTGCATGCTTTGCTTTGCTGATGCTGCATCATGGGGGGGTTTGTGCCATGTTGAGGGGACCTCTCCCACTAATGAGGTTTTCTGAGCTGGTCAGGGCCTCCTGGTCTCTCCTCAGTCTGTCATGTGGTCCATCTGTGAGATGCAGCATGTGATCAATAGTGGGATTTAAATGGCATCGGATCCATACTGGGATGACTGGTTTCTTTAAGTGCATAGTCTTTAAGGGCGGAGTCTAAGTGCCACCACTCTCCAAATAAACGTTACCTTTAGGAGGTTTCAAGTGAGGCCCCCAAGGCAAGTGGATGCTGGGCTACTTCTCGTAACCCTCGGGTTCCATAGGCCCGCGATTTGTCCTGTCAGAAGCCCCGCCCCCCTGCGTTTGATGGCCGCCCCCGCCTGCGACGCCTGCAGATTGAGTTGCGCTTAATCCTGCAAACGGCCAGCGGTGCAGCGCCCACTCTCCCATCGTCCTGCCGCCAGACAAAGCACCTCGGGCCTGGTGCGTAACCGGTAGCTAATGGGGGGCTGCGGCGGAACATTCCGGAATCTCTTTGAAAGATTATAGCAGTGCTCCAGGAAAAAATAATAAAAATGGAATTAAAGAGCTTACTGTCTTTCCTTTTTTACTTTCCCTTTGTCCTGGAACAGCGATGGGTGTTTTTTTTTCTTTTTAGACATGTTCCATTGATATGTTGCATGTAGCTAAGAATGCAAGCATGAACATATCATGTAGGATTATACTGATGAATATCAGTATCGATTTCAGTCGAGGATTGTATCCTTTCAGTTTGGACTGTAATCGAATAATGTGATATGCTATGGGAGTTCCACCACGGAACCACCTACAAAAATATGTCATTTTATTTCAGGTTATACATTTCGGGGACGAGAAGGCGAGATGGAATTGCCAAATCACGCTCGACAGCTGCTGCTCCAGCTGAACCAGCAGAGGGCCAAGGGCTTCCTGTGCGACGTCATCATCGTGGTGGAGAACGCCCTCTTCAGGGCACATAAGAACGTCCTGGCCGCCAGCAGCATGTACTTCAAATCGCTCATGCTTCACGACAACCTGGTGAACCTGGACACGGACATGGTGAGCCCATCGGTCTTCCGGCAAGTGCTGGACTTCATCTACACGGGCAAACTGCCGTCCGCAGAGCAGCCCTGCCAGCAGAAGTTCACTGCCCTCCTGACGGCCGCAAGCTACCTCCAGCTGCATGATCTGGCAGCCCTTTGTAGGAAGCGGCTCAAAGGCGGTGGGAAGTCTCTCCCGGTGAAGCCGGCTGTGGTGCGAGGCCACCGCAAGCAAAAGCTGCCCTCCGGCAAGCTCCTCTCTGTCCGCCGTTCCGTCTCCGAAGATAAGCAGCAGCGCCGGGACGAACCACAGGACGAGAAAGCGTTGGATGATGAGGTCTATGTGGGTGGGTCCCCGGGGACGGTGCCCGGCAGCAAAATGCTCGGCAATTCTGAAGTTGGCGGCGGGGATGAGGAGGAGGAGGAGGAGGATGGACAGGGGGTGGGGCTGGATCTGTCCAAAAAGAGTCCTTCAGAGAGCTCTGTTACGGAGGAGGTCAGCCCACCTAGCCTCAGGGACGAGTCGCCCCCGTCTGACTCCCCATCAGCCGCCAACAGCGCCACGTCAGAGGAGCCGGGCCAGCCCCCAGACCTGGAGGATGGTGAGCCCATGGACTTGGGGGAACAGGCGCACGGGGAGAGCCCTGTTCTGCCGGAGGGTGGCCCGGCACGTGCCGGCTTTCGCCAGTCTGCCCGCAAGAAGGAGTGGCCAAAGAGGGAAGGGGGTGGGGCCGATACCACCGAGAAGCAAACGGCAGCCAGCCTGAGGTCAAAGGTCGCCGGTGACCGGCCGGCCAACGGAAATAGCTTTAACTCGAATCGGGCCTTTGGCAGCGCCAGGGAGGGGGAGAACGGGAAGGAGCACAGCGATGAGAGCGAGGGCGAGACTCCTGGCGCCAATTACGTGTACCGCCAGGATGGCTTTGAGGTCGCTGTCGGCGACAACCTGTACGTCTGCATCCCCTGTGGAAAGGGCTTCCCCAGCTCGGAGCGGCTCAACGCCCACGTGGAGACGCACACTGAGGAGGAGCTGTGTATCAAGGAGGAGGCAGAGGACCTATCGGCACGGGTGGCCCCGCCCCCTGAGGCCGAGCCCCGCCCCTACGAGTGCTCGGTGTGCAGCAAGAGCTACAAGGAGCCCGCAGCCCTGCGGCAGCACGAGAAGGGCCACTGGCTCCCGCGGCCCTTCCCCTGCCACATCTGCGGCAAGATGTTCACGCAGCGCGGCACCATGACGCGCCACATGCGCAGCCACCTGGGCCTGAAGCCGTTCGCCTGCGAGGAATGCGGCATGCGCTTCACGCGCCAGTACCGCCTGACGGAGCACATGCGCGTGCACTCGGGCGAGAAGCCCTACGAGTGCCAGCTCTGCGGGGGCAAGTTCACACAGCAGCGCAACCTCATCAGCCACCTGCGCATGCACACCACGCCGGCGTGAGGCCCACGGGGCTCCGTCACCGGGGCGAGGTGGCTACCGGCCTGCTGGTGGGCAGCCTCCATCTGGGGCATGCACATTGTTACCGGCGTTCCTGACCTGCGCCGGAGCCCCCACCCTCCATAGACCCCCCCCCACTCCGGATCCTGCCTTCCGCCGGGTTTCGTTTTCCTGCGACGGCTCTGCTGACCATTGGCCGCACAACTCTTGCGTGTTTAACCCCATAGGGTCTGATAGTTTCACTTTACTCTTTTTAGTACCTCAAACACACACTCCCCCAAAACTGGGGGCTTCCAAAAACATCCCTGAAGAGGGGGGTGGTCTTTTTTGTTATTATTGTTCATTCATAGCTTCTAGGGATGCACCCTTTCCATGGTACTTCTTAACGAACTGTTAGTCTTTTTAAATGTCTTTGCGAATGTTATAACTGGAAGGTGCTGGGCTTTTCTTCTGGGGATGGAGTGGAGGGGGGTGTCTAAATCCTTATGAATTATGTTGCTGGATCCGTTTCGGCAGTCCCTCTGCCATGCTCTTCACGTTAAGCCCCCCTTTTTTGGAGCAGGAGGGACGTGTCTGAATAGACTTCTTACAGTACTACCTCTAAATTGTTCTTGCGAACAATACATACGCAAAACAATGAGTGACATTTGGGGTGGGGGAGAACATCTTGAGTTAATGTTTTAAAGGTTTTAGCGTAACGGCACATAAATACGGCCCACCCACCACTCAAGAGGTTTCAAAGTTAGTTTTTTTCAATTATTATTATCATTATTTTTATTATTAATATGATGATGATAATAATATTTTTTAACAGCTTTAAAATGCCTTACGGGTCCTTAAAGATTCAGACTATCCTGTCCTGGGTGGATTATTCTTGTCTGATGGACGTGTGCTTGGTTTCCAAAGAATGTCGAGAACTCGAGGGCAAGAGCGATGAATAGACCAACAGCCGGAGTGCTCTGGGCACTGAGAACCAAAGTTTTAATGTAATGTGTGGGGATATTGAGGTGTTCCACAAACATTTCGTAAGTATCACGTTTAGCTTAAAAAAACAAAGTCTATAGCTGAAAGACTGGAGTTTTTTTTTATACACCAATGAGAAGCTGCAGACCAGCAAACGTCTTCTGATTGGTGGGTTGGTAACGTTGATTTTAAGCTTTAGGAAATTTTTCTTCCCTTGTACAAATTTAGAAAATCTTTCTGTAGTTCTTGTATGTCCATAAAAGGGCATTAATTTTGAGACACACCAAAAAAATCAACCTTAAACAATGTGTAAAGTTTATCTAATGTTTTTCTCTTTTGCCAAACATGAAGCTCACACTGAACAAGGTTTGGGTTAGTGTTCTCTTTCACACGGGGGTCTTTAGATGGGATTGATTCCTTTCCGAGGGGCATCCTTTTAACCAGATGACATCCTTCTAACCAGCTTAACCCTTTAACTGGCTGTGATGCATGCTGTCACTTGTTAGATGAATTGGAAACTTGAGGCCTTGAAAGTTTTAGAAACCCTTTCAGCTGGGGGTTTGGAAAGATTGCTTCCTCCCGCCCATGACCGACACTCTGTGGCTAGAACTTTTAATGCCTCACGTATACACATTCCTACAGATGTTTGTCTGGATTCCCTGGATTCTGGAACCCCCCCCCCACAATTACTAGGCATAGTTTAGCACAGACAGCACCCTCCGCTCAGTTCAAATCAGCAGTGTGGTGTCAATGAAGGTAATTAAAATGTGAAAATTGTCCCGAGCTGCTGACACCAGTCATGTTAAAAAGGCAGTCACATTGTCAAAAAAAAGCAACTCATTAGCATGAGTTTCGGGGTGTCGGAAGTTTCCAGAAGCATCACAAAGCAGCCCTAGCCAACTGCAGCCTGCTTCCTGTCCCTGTTAAATGAATGTCAGGGGTCACATGTGGCTGGAGTTTGGGGGGGGTTAATTTTGTAGGAAAGTGCCTCGCAGGCTGGTCCTGGGGGGGGCTGTGGTCTCCAGGTGCTTTTCCCCCCAAATCACTGCCGGAGATACTAACCCTAAATCGTGGGATCGGGTTTTAGATGCTGCCTGGGCTGGTTCAGGCATGCTAAATTGGGCCCTAACCCCTCCCTCATCAGCCCCCAAGGCACTGTTAAACGTTCCTGTCAGGAATCTGAGGACGCTTACCGAACGTGCCGTGTAGCTGACGTGTCAAACGGTTAAGGGCTTGGCCAACGAACACGAGGTTTGTGCGGGTTCTGACGGCAAACCCGTGCTGCTCCTCTCAGCAGTGGACCTTGACCTGTAGCGATGTCAAATGTATAATTTTGGTTAAAAGTGCCAACGAAACAGGTAAATCTCAGTAAATGTATTTAGCATAGCTCTGCAGGTCAGCTGGGGTTTGAAGACACCCCCAGGGCCTGGTTAGCTTGTCGTGCTACCCGGATGGAAGTGTTTGCTGAAAGAGCCTTAACCATGTTTTTATTGTGGAAGGGCGTCGTAAAACAATTCCAAACTGTGACCGTCTTCAGGGTTTGCTCACTATCTGACTGCAGGACACTCCGCACGAGTACCCTTTGCTTTTCCTTTTTAAGCTTTTGTATTATTGCTAAGACACTGGCTTCGTTTTTTTGTGAGGACTAGTTGGCACAGAGCCTTGATAAAAGGCAGGGCAGCTCAACATAGGAACGATGCCAATGCTGTATTTCCGGTGAGGAGGCCGCCTCGCCGTTTGCGGACCCGTGCCGTCCCATACCTCAGCCGACATGAGAAGGATCGGAGGCGTCTCGCGTTGCTGCAGGGGGGCCCACTGTCACATCCCATCCCCCAGGACCAAGTGCTGTGCTCCTGGCAGGGGGTGTAACGCGACCCTCATACGCAGGGTGCTCTCAGAGTTTGGCCTCTCGTGACAGACACGAATCTTACCGGACTCACAAGTGTTATGTATCTTTATTTTTGTTGTGATTATCCCCTGTCTGTGGCTGATGAATGTACATACCCCCCCCCCCAGCTGAGACAGGTCTGCTTTCTGCAGTTCGACCTGCTTAAGTCGCCAGTTACTTTGTGTGTAAATGCGTCATGTTTGTGTTTCAGCGATTCTAACGGAACGAGGCCATTTTGACCCAACCTGTGAATCCAGTTCAGAAGGTATTTTCCAAACCACTAGCGAAGCAGGTCTCTGTGCGCACTCAACCCTGCCCAGCCATCCATGCTGGATGCCTGGGTGTTGCCGAGTTGTAGCTGTTCTTTCTGAAAACCAAATTGGATGGCCAGACCTTTTGTTTTCTTGTTTTTCCTTAAGTGTAAATGTGTTTTGTTGCTTTGTTACTGTTATTACCTTATGCTTGTCTTTATTATTGCTTCATCACACAGCATTAGAGAGCTTTAAATGATTCATGTCAAGAGTATAGACCCCCCCCCCTTTGACCCACATGTGGAATTTTGTGTATATGTTCCTTGCTTTCCTGTATCCTTCTGTGACTGAACAGCAGTCATGTGCTTCCCCTGTACACTGTGTGTTAAAGGCAGTTCCTGCCCCAAGGGATTGTGGGAAAGGATGGAGAACCTGGAGATGGGGAAACCCCATGAATAGGTGTATGAGATGATGTGATGGTCATCCACTGGTCTAGGGTTTTTGAGCTTTAAATAATCCCAGGTGATCACCTTCCCTTCAGTGCCAGGGTATCTGTGCATGCCTCCCCACCTCCTACCCATAAATATTTGCCAAAGGACGAACTCTCCTCCTTCATCACTGCTCTTTGTCACAGTGATTGGTTGGATGTAACCCAAAGAAATCCTGTTAGCCAGAAAAATAGTAGTGAAGGACCTCTTTCTTGCTGAGTCTGCAGTTTTCATGTAATATTTGGGGAAAAGACATTGACAAAAGCTAATTTTGAGGTTAGTTTGACAAAAAAAATCTCTAAAATCAGTTTTTAACTCATTCTTTCCAGGAGCTGTAATGGAAGTGCACTGATTTAAAGGGAAACACCTTAGCTGCTAATCTAGTACTTGAAACCTTTTAAAATGATACACCAGTTTTTCCCTTTTTGGTATAGATTCATTTTTAACAGTACCCTCTGCAGATGTAGAAATCTGTAACTCTTGCTAGTGGAAACACCCTGACTGTAGGACCGTTAACCTCAGAAAGCTTCTGATTCAGGTCAAGGGCCACACAAGAGTGTAGCTGGAAAGTCACCGCGTCATGAAAGCTCTTCCTTCTGATTTCCATTGTACACAATTGCATTTTTAAATGTACATCAATAAGAACTTATTTTATATTTTCATTAAATGTTTTCTTTGAAAATCTTCCCTGCTTTCAGACTCCTTATTGGTAGAGGTTTGTCTGTTTCCATGAGATTACTAATGCCCCACACTGCTTATTTGACAAGTGGTTGTTTTCCGGTCAGGGTAATCTGCTGATCCATTCATTTGCCAGAACTGCTTATTCAGTACAGGGCTACAGTAAGCATGGGTTTTCTCCTAGGCAGCACAGGACACCTTATAAACGGAACCCTGGTCAGTCTGTGTCTGGCAGTTCACTTGACAGCACATTTAGACAGGAAATCCAGGGAGAGCCTGCAAGCTCCGCACAAACAGATCAGGGAATCCAGCCCGGTACTCCGCCCTGTCCAATCTGTGCATTTATTCTGTGACACACAATAAATCAAAAAGGCTTTTCTTAAATAAGCAACAAGGAAAATGTATCCCTAAAAATATAGCTTAGCACCTATTCTCTAAACTCTACAGACCTTGTCTACAGTTAAGCTCCACTCACACAACCCCTTATTTATTATTACTAATTATCCACCAACATTTCAGCTACGACCCAATAACATTATTTCTCTACTTTGAAGTCGTTTGGCTACTATGCACCACCCTACAACAAAGCTCTGCCCACTTTCTCCTACAGCAAATCAACATCTGAATTTTCACTATATGGTGAACACTATATTTAAGCTTTGGACCTGCTGGGCCTCAGTCACTCTGTTTTATTAATTTATTACTCTGATCCAGCACCTGGAATACCTGAGCAGCAGATCACTTAAAGCAGGGGCAGGGAACCTGATCCATGGAGAGCCGGTGTGGGTGCAGGTTTTTGGGATGACTTTTGAATCAGCCAATAAGACTGGGTCCCCAGGACAGGAGCTGACAACCAATGCT
>JAODKN010000026.1:142472-156778 GCA_026774425.1 Petrocephalus zakoni
CAAAATGATTTTCCCTTATTGTTCACGTGAAACGTGGTTTTGGTGAAGAAACACAAAGACACACACACACACACACACACACACAGTGCAGGGGAAGCCCTCGGCAAATGAAAACACAGCATCAGCCAATCAGGCTCAGCTTAAAGGAGCACAGTGATTAAACGCGGCTGGTGCTCAGTGACGGTGGCCATTTACACAAATTCCCACACACTCAATGGCACCTTCAGAAACATCCCCAACCACTCTGCCCCAGTGACTGTTTACACATGTAGTCAGCCATTTGCTCCGAGTGACCAACCCCCCCCCTAAAAGAAAACACAGATTCTCTCATTCATCCTTATCTCCCTGCATTCTCCTGGGCCGAGGGCACGGGGGTCTAATGCTATGACAATACTGTTGCACTGCTTGAACGGTGGGACAGTAGTGCAACGTCGTCAGAGCAACTGACCTCCGCTTGTACCATAAAAATACACAAACAAAGCAGACGGATGGTGCAGCTACAGTTTCTGGATTGACATAACCAAGGAAGGAGGTGTTTTTCCACAGGCAGGTACACAGGAATCAGAAAATGAAGGTGCACAAGAAGGAAGACGAGGAGGAGGCCAAAGGACTTCCTGACAGGGGTGGGATAGACATCCAGCCTCCTCACAACACAAAGCCCCCAGAAATGTCTCACAGCATCCGAAAATAAATAAATAAATGAATAAATAAAAATCACCAGCAAAGCACCACCACTCCCTGCACAAAATAATAGATATAACGTGGAATAACATGTTTTAACATAGTAGGCTCCGGGTGTGAATGCACACGGAACAGCACTCTGTGAGGGAGCGAGCGGCCAGACTCGGCACATGACGTCCGTCATCCTGACAGGCACTACAGTGGGAACCCTCCCTACGTGGACATCGGGTCCTTCTATCTGATATAAACACATTCTTTGCAGAACAATCATATAACTGGTTCTTTGAAAGAGACAAACATTTAAACTGTATTTTAACACTACTAATTTAAAAAACACCCTTTTACACAATCTATTACAATTTAGAGCCCCCTTGCACCATTTACATATATGGAACAAAAAATTCTTAATATTTGCATAATCTTATTAATTAATTTGTGCCATGAATAAAGCACATTTTCACCTTTGGGCTAAATGCTGAATTTTCAGTGCCTGCAGTTAAAAATTACTACGGCAAATCCTGGTCCCTAGATATAGTAAGCTAGGGTTTTTACAGCCTGCATACCTCTGTACACGAATATAATTGTCTGTTAAGTACAAAGGATGCAGTTTAAAGTGAGGGCAGTCAGGGGGGAAGGTGGGTTGTGCATCTGTCAGCCAATGCCCTTTTAATATTGCACTGCTCATTTTAAATTTCCAGTAGTACAACAGAAAAAGGGCTTTGGACAACGACATCGCTGATGCCAGACACTTCTCCACGTCTCCACGTCTTTACAGAAAAATCCACAGACTGACTTTACATCGTGAGCTTGGTTTGGTCAAATCTGTAATTTAACAGTAAAAAGCACAACCCCTTCCCCAGTATCTCCCAGTCAAAATAGTATCATCTAAATCTAAATTGCTACTTAAAAATTCAGCTAGATCATAACCATAAGGCCACCGAAATCTCATTCTTAAAAATATATATATTCCCCCCCCCATTATAATATATAGCGTTTTATAAACAAATGTCTAAAAAATTACAGCGCTTTGATTTTTAGCGTGTTTTATTTTAAATACTTATTTTTAAAAACATTTAAGAAAGTTAAGAATTGCCAAAACTTCTCAAATGCCAATTTCATTTAATGCACACCATTAAAACATTTTAATACGCGTTTGTATTAAGCCAACTCAATTTTATAAATCAACAAGAAACGCTAAATGCACAGCGAGCACGTTTTACATTAATGTGCACGATAAAAAGGCGCTCCTTTCAGACGGGCTCGAAATGACTTCACGCGAAAAAAATGCTTACAATTTTCTTTAAAAAGATAAACGGAAAGAATTTCCCAAAACATATCAGAAATGTTATTGTGGTCTAATTAAGGCAAAAAAAATCAAATAGTGAAAAGAAAAAAAAATCACCGAAATAAAATGGGACAAAGTGCACATTCCGCTATGCAACGCCAGACGCCATAATTTAACATACACCGTTCTTACTCTTTACCAAAGGGGCAATTTGACACCCCATGGGCGGGGGCTCAAAGGTGGTTGTTATTTTCACTGTTAAATAGTAGACTAAGTCAAGAACGGAGCACTGTAACGAAAACCAGTGAATGTTCGACTGGAGATTAGTCTCATTTGCATGTCTATCCCGATGCACGGCAGCAGCTGCGAGGAATACATGCATTTAGCCAATATCCTCGGAGCCACTTCTACTAATATTTCAGACCCTCCTGCCACAAACAGATACAGAGACACTGAAACATCTGGACACTGCATTACATCAAAATGCTGCACTCGAGAATAAGCAGACCTGCCTTCTCCCCATGTGTGCACTGGAAACAAAATGTTCGTGAATAATGGCAATTAAAATAAAAACACACACGTTTGGCATCAGGTATTAGCTGTGCCCACAAGGCAGACCAGTCATTTGCATTCTTAATACTGGGCCTAACAGCACCGCTTTCGCGTATCCCCATTAATACAGCCAATTTAAGGCATGGTCATTAAAATTACACGGATGCATACTATGCATTTATAAAAAAAAATAAATAGCATAACTAGCTGCCTGGATGATAACGTCATAAAAGCAAATTACCTCTACAGTGCAAACACTGGCATAATCGTACCCACAAAACAACACACAATAAGAGATACTAAACACACCGACACGGCTCGTACTCCAGAAAAAAGGTAAATCGCGCTTCCAGCCTAAGCAGCTGCCCAGCAAACGATGCCTTTCCAGACAATACTTTGGAAATAATTAAATCGTACCTTTTTCAAAAAAAAAATTAAAAAAAAGTAGCCGTGCTTCCCATCTGCCTGACAAACGAATTAATAGAAAATTTCCGCGAAATTCACATCACCCGCTCCGTGCAGAGCAAGGCATGGCCAAAAAGAGAGAGGAAAAAAATAATCGGAGAGAAATATTCGCGCAAACGGGACGTTTAATGTCGCCTGGGAGGGGTGGGGTGCCTGCGATCGCAGTCCGCCTGGCCAGGCTGGGGAGAGGGGGCACATGCATCGCGCGGCGGCGGCGGCGGCAGCGGCAGCCCGCACACCTAATCCATTTAAATGCCCCCCCCCGTTAGCTGGCATCCCCTCTCCGCCCCAACTTCCCCGTTTCGCCCTGAGCTCCCGCCATTTCCGCCCGATCACCCGGATGCTACTCACAAACAGAGCGAGGACCCCCAAATTTCATGAATGGTACCTAGCCAAGAGAGCGACAATCCGTGCGGCGGGGAGGGGGAAAAGTTGATCAAAAGATGCGGGGAACGCGCCGCGCAGAACGCCGCAAATTCGCAGCCTCGCCTTCCTCGGGTTTTACTCCATCTTATCTAAGAGCGAGCGCAGGGTTTCATCTCGCCTATCCACGAGAAAAAAAAGCCAAGCGTCCATGGCCAGCCTCACGGCCTCTCGGCTCCAGACTCCATCTTTGACTAGTTGACATTCAGATCCTGCTGTAGCAAATTCCTTATTTGCATGCTTTTTTCCTATTGGCTGCTTCTTGCGCTAGTCTCTGCCACATGACATACTATTGGTTGAATTTCAGGATATTTAATCAATTTATCTGCTCCATGATTGGTCATATAACAAAAGTGTCATAGAATATATTTATTTCAACAATGAATATACAATTACTGTCTTCCATTCACAAATCCCTTGTCACCCTTCTGTTTCGGAAGGCCACTATATTTTTAGATACTAAATTGTATGCTATCACCCTGCCAACCTTATATACGATTGATGCTTCAGCTTGAAGAAATAGCCAATCTTTATAAGCTATATATTTTCCGGTTACATTAAACGATCTACAGGTACATTTGCAGTAAGCTTTACATATAAGCTAATTTATTAACATGCGTCTTTATAATTTAATTTGTGATTCCCCTTTTAATCCTTACATAAATCTGAGAAAATGTGGGGGTAAGTTTATCAGTGAAATGGGGCAGCAACTTTCACAAAACCTACACAACATATTTTCGCTTTTTTTCTACCAGGGGCCTCCGCGATGTGCTGTATGATGCGCTGTCTATTGTATTTCATTATAAGGAACCTTTTATAAAAAATATTGAATTATTTGGAGATATTTTCTAATGATGAAAAGGATGAAAACGGAAGTGACACTGAAACATCTGTGGTTATCATGATTTTTAAAATCGTTTTCTATCCTGCTTCTCTTAAACAATAACCCATTTCAATGATTTAGATTGAGTATTAAATCACTGTTGAACTGTAACCGATTTATTCTATCACTTTAAAGGTAAAAATCCTAAGTTTTAACAAGTATAGGCCAAAATCATTTTATCTGATAATTAACTACTATACTCGCGGAGTTTCAATTAAAGTTTCGACAATACATTGCCAACAAATTTTCTAACGAGGGGCTTCTGACAAAACAACATTAATAGATCACTATTTAAGGTTAAAGTCGGATGTAGGTGGCAAGAAAATTTGGACTTTCATGACGTGTGAAACAGTACTACAGTCGCCATGTCTGTTTTTAGTTTGGTATTTTAGTTCAGAAATTGTGGTGTGTGTGTGTGTGTACTACAGCAGTTCAGTGTCCAAAACATTCCGCCGAAATAGGTTACCGATACGAGAAGGCTTGGACGCCCGCAGCTTATGCAGTGTGGGAAGGACACATGCAAACTCCGGTGACAACACGTGACGTGCAGTAGATACATTCCGCAAAATCCGTTTTCTGGTTATGCTGGTGTCCGACGCTTTTGGGCTTAACCCCTTAAAGTAACTGGGTGTGGCGTGTGGATTTGTGTGCACTAAATGCAATCCTGCCATTGCGAGTTAAAAAAAAACATTCTACTACTACTACTACTACTACTAATAATAATAATAATATGTGCGTTTACCGTGACAGTACGCGCGATGTTCGATATATTTATATTTTCTTTATGCTATTGGTAGTATTAACTATATTTCTCCAAATGGGCTAGGAGGAGGAATCGAAGGTGGCAGCGCTCAGATAGCGCTCGACGCCTGGAGAGCAATGGTCTGTAAAATGTGGCATTCCAAGCCACGGGAGCTGAAATAATGGTATTGTCCACTGGAAAGGACCCGCCTTTGGTTACCCCCTTACCACTGACATGCGGGAACTGGATTGTGCAGTTGGTCGGCAAAAAAACGTTTGATGTAAGGCAGGGCGTGAATTCAATGGGACACAAAGATTGGGGAAGTACGCTCCCGTTGGTCTCTCTCTCTCTCCAGTCTTCAAGGTTCGTAATAATTTATTCAGTCCGAAATAGCTGCAAGCTACAGTTCTAAACAAGTAACCATTTCTTTTATATTCTTTAATAGCGGACACATACACTTAGATAACACTCACAGGAAACGCGCAGACAGGCGGGCAGTCGTGCATAGGCTGCGGTGTGTGAAATATGGTACAATTCACAATGTAGTGGCGACATCACTAAATAAAGGTAAGGGGCGTTTTACATATTTACACACTTGCGAACACTTGAAAGGGAGAGGGTTGCGCGACAGACGGGGGACTTTAATAGAAAGCGCGGGGCTTTTTCGAAAGAAGGAAAGGCACATTGAAACACAAGACAAATAATCGCGCTTGATCCATATTGTTGCTGTCCCGAAACGCCGTGGGAGTAAGAGACGTTTTAAGTATCCAGGTATTAAACTGTGCTGACTGATGTCACACGTGCTCGGAACCCATGCAGTCACAAACGGAAAATGTCCCAGTGACTCCAGTGCGCCGGGTCACTGTTTCGGGAGTGTGTGAAGGATCCTAGCTGTGTGGATCTACTGCGTGCAGTGTCGCTTTCCCGTTTGTTGGAACACGCACGTGGTTGCGCAATCCTTCACTGTTTATTCCCAGATACACAAACACACCCATGGATACGTGTGTCTATTAATTACACATTTTTTTGAGTTTGTATTGTATACAGAAGCAGCACGGAAATAAATAACCTTGAGGGAAATCCCTATCAATCAAGTTAAACACAATTTCCCACGTATTCCTATGTTCAGATTTAAGGTGCACGCTGTATTCTAGATTTTAATGTTTTGATAATTTAATCTTCATATAGTTTGGCGCATGGACGAAACGAACCAGTGAGACGACGATTTTTTTTATTTCCTTTATGTATTATGCCTAATAGGCCTATTTTTCAAAATCTGAAACGCATGTGGACAATGAGTTGATCAAAAATGCATAGGTAAGATAATCGCTTTGCAGTTTGGTGTGTTTATACACACGGGCATTTGTTATACACTTCTGGTGTTCATTGACTTACATGTAATTGAAAGTGCCTAAACGCAAACAGTGTGTCTGGCACTATGAAGGCGGAGGGGTTATGCACGTCCTGCCTGTGGTTGGAGGGTTTTCAGGTCTTGCAATGGAGACGAGCTATTTTGAGGGCGGGACATCCGTTTTTTCCCGCAAACGCAATCTTATGCAATCGCACCAGGTGTCTCATAATTGTGTTTTATCATGTTATTGTCGTTGTTGTTCATGATGGTGTTTTCGGTAACGCTGAAATGGGGGCTGATATATTTCGAGGCGGTATAGGCCAAAGTCATAATTGAATTCAAGAAACTGCTGACTTTTTGATGAGAAAACATTCAGTTTGCCCTGGCTTAGTTGGCTGTGTCTAACTTGCCGCAGTTTTATGAGACTGTACGCTTTCAGCTCCTGAAATATACGTATTTCATCGAGGCAGGGGACCTTGGTTGTAGTGTGAACAATGCATTGTGTTCGCACGTGATAACTTTAATTATAAAAAAAATAAAGATTTGTGCAATTGAGCAAATTTAAACCTTAGTTTCTATCAGATGATTACATAGGCTGCCTTTGTTTCTTAACAAGGGAGAACGAGGCGTGCCACTTTTTGTAAATACCTCACATTCCAATTTATTTTCGAATATCTGCGACAGTAAATCACTTGTTATTTATGTCGTGACGTTATGTTTACAGGGCACACGGCCATTTCTCCGCATTTCGTTCGCGTGTTTTTGCAGTTAATTCATGGCTTTAAGTTTAACAGATTTTCTAACAGAATAAATAGTACTTGAAAGAGCCGAAGAGGGGCGTAAGAGCGGGGAGTGGCTCGCCACACGGGGTGCTAAGGCTCGCGCTCCGCCCTGTTCATACCCCTTGCCACGACTGCATTTCCTCTTCGACTGAAATTATACCGGCCTTTAGAACGTTACCGGATCACATTGAAGACTGAGGATAAAAATAAAATTCAAGTAAAATATATTAATATATATCTAAGCTTTATTTCACCCCTTTGCGTCCACAGTTTTAGGGGTCTTATTTATGAATTCTCATCATACACGCATGCATGTTTTGGTAAACATCAAACTAGCAGAATTCAGGGTAAAAATGTTACATGGTCTGTGTTATGGGCTACTCAATATCATACAAATACGAAGTGTAAATAAAATGTTAGTAAAAATATGTATGCAAATCTGCAGTGAGTTTTAAGACATGCTATTAATGAGATTGTGTACATCAAAAATTACGAACCTCTCACTGTGCAGTAAAACAGAACGTTCGTCACCTTGGGCGATCTTTGTGCTTGCAAATGAAATTGACAGATGTATGTTTACTTCTTTTACATGAACATTTAATTTCTAGTTGAGGCAGACAAAATAAAAAATACCAGTGTATTAGCAGTAAATATAGCAGTGTTAGTATTAGATAAAGAAAATCTTTGGTAATTGTTTTAACGGAAAAAGCAGGTCGTTTTCTGAAAGAAAGGACATATACCCTCTAAATGGCACATAAATATAATGTTTAACAGCAACTTCATGAAACTTCATAACGTACACTAACTTCCAAGCGGTCTGTGTAAAATTATTAGTCATTAAAATGAAATTGTATCATATCTTTGCAAAAGTATTTTTATTAATTACTGTGATGTTTAACTTCAGTTTCTTGTGAACTAATAACTCTTTAGTGCAGATTGACACAACTATTTTTTGCCTTGTAATAGATTATGTATCTACTATAAATCAAGCTTATTAGTAGTATTATTGTGTAAGCTAGTGCTTCCCATAAATATTCTTTAAACAACTGATTGTAACAATTGTACTCGTGACTATATTGAAATACTAATTCATTTATTTTTGTACATTCACAAAACATGTTTCACATATATTTTTGTGTGTTTATTTCAGATTAAATTTAAGCAAGAAGTACTCTTCTGACAAGATAAATCTCCGTGTATTTTACAATCAGTATTGCAAATTAAATGTCTTCTTTTTTATAGCTGTTATTGTTTTATCATTATTGTTGTATTGTTGTATCCTTATTATTGTTGTCATTATTGTACTTATTTTTAATGAAGTCCTTCATTTTAAGGCATTGTCCACAGATACAGGGCTGCATCATGAAGATGATAAATTAGAACACAGATAGCAGAAATGATAGCAGAAGATGTTCCCTTCTCTAATACGGCTGCATCCTAAGTTCAGCTTTTTATGCAAACTGCCTGTATTTGAATAGGAAGGAGGGAAGCATGGTCTTTTGCTGGGAGGGAGAAAGCAATTCAGTTGAAACCCAAAATGATATTGACATTCCATGCTGCTGATTCATGTGCTTTTTTGCATTATTATAATCTCATTAAAATTATATTCACTGGTTATTTTTTGTTATCGCTATGAACAGAATCTCCACATGTTTCTATAGTCAGACGTGTTTATGATTATTTCCCCTGCTTTCAAATCAGAAGAAGAAATGATTTTCAGCTTATTTGCATGTTTTTGTTTATTTGTATGTTTGTAGCGTCATACAAATTGCTTCGAATCTCATTATTTTGATATCTAATTTCCCTGGGTGCTGTTAGTCAGTAATAACATCAATAGGAAAAAAAGGACATAATTAATCAGCCAAAACAGTATCAACCTGAAGAGGAGTAGAAGGCAGTGTGTGTGAATGTCCCCCCATCTGCTGTCCTTTCTCATTTTTTTTGTGTCATCTGTCCCACTAACGAGGGGCACGGGCGATAAAAATGTCTCCCTAAATCGACGCTTCCCCTGCTGGTTTGTTTTTAAACAAAAAGCATTCTGGCAGATTAGGTGCTTCTTTCTAATTCCCACACGCTGGCGTCACCAGCCATGAAGGGGCTTTTAAAGCGGCCGTGCGGAAGTGGCAGGCGTGGGGGGGTGTCCGCAGAGGGGGCCTTCTCTGGGCTCCATACCAGGACCTCGCCAATAACAGGAGGCCGGCTGCCGTCGCTGCAGATATGTGACGCTTGCCGGCGCTTTGAGTTTGCATTTGCCCGTTTCCTTCCTATCCAGAATATTCTGCCTTCCTTCCTCTGCCCCTCCCCCATTGCAGTGTCTCCACTCATCATTTCTTCCCCCCCCCCCCCCACCACCCCCGAAAGAATGGCTATTGACTGGAGCCCAGTTGGCATTGATAGGTATTGATGACTTGAGAAAGCTAATGAAGTAGATTTTTTTTTATTTGTGCGTGTGTGTGGGGTGGGAGGGGGGCAGGGGTGGTCGAGTCCTCTTACTCTGAAATGTAAACCATCCCCCCCCAGGCTCTGGTCGTCAGCTCAGGCCCTCGTCTACTCACCCTAAGACACCCCCCCCCCAACCCAACCCCCACCCAACTCCAACCCCGCACCCCTCGGCCCCCACAAAAGACAGAGCTAATTGCATGCGTGGCATTCCAGCGGGGTGGGCGGGGTTTCTGCTGTTCCCGTGCTCAGGAAGATTGCAGAAGCCCCACACAGGCATGCACCTTGATGCTGACCGCAACACTGGCATTTTACACACATTCTTTTTCCGATGTGACCGCCTCAGCTTCTTCACATTCCCGTGACCCCCCTGGTCAGGATGGTCTGGGGGGGCTGCCCATGTGCTCCGGTGGTATCCATTTGACTCGGCTTCTCTGACTGTCCCGGTCACCCCAAAGTCTGCATTATAAGGCACGTGGTGATCGCCAGATCAGGTATTCGCTTGCGCCCATGGCACTGTGCGGGAATTTCAAACGTGCTGATAATGTAAACGCCTTTCAGAAAGGTAGTGAGCACGGAAATACACGAGAGGCGAGAGTGGCGGTGGGAGTCTGGCTTTGGGGCGCAAATCCCACCGGCAGCAGGACAGGAAACTGGAGAGGCAGGAGCGGGGGGGGGATAAGAGCCGGCTGATGTAAAAAGCCACCAAAGGCCACGGAGACTTCCTCTTCCTAGAGTGCGAAACGGAGCCTGGGATGGTGGCCGGGGGGGGGCACAGAGTAGCCGCCATGAAGGATGGAGGGAATCGGCCGCAGTTAGGAAGGAAATGTGGGATCGGGACTCCGGTCGATAAGCTGCTGACCGGGGGGGCGGGGGCTCCTCCGCCTTCAGTGAGACTACAGTGGTGCCATCCAGCCTCACCGGAAGGCAGCAAGTTCAGGTGACTATACCTCAAACAGCGCTCTGATTGGCCGAGGTGCCACAGCGGCGCATTGGTGTGACCAGATGAGAGGCGGCAGTGCCTTGCAGCGGACTGGGCGCACAGCTAGCGCTCTGATTGGCCGAGGTGCCACAGCGGCGCATTGGTGTGACCAGATGAGAGGCGGCAGTGCCTTGCAGCAGACTGGGCGCACAGCTAGCGCTCTGATTGGCCGAGGTGCCAAGCTCCCCCGTTTGGTGATGCTGTTTCCACTCTTTCTTGCTACTGTTGTGTTTCCCTCAAAACCAAAGCCCTGGTAGATAAATTAAGGTGAATATGACAAAGCAATGCTAGACCTTTAAACTTGTCTTTTCTATATATTTCTTACTGATCATTCACTGGAAGCTCGTCCGAGCTACACTTGTACCTAAATTGGCTCCTGACGGCATTATGCTTCTTAGGAATTATCTTCCTCACTCCTACATCACTTTGGACTAAAGCATTTGTCAGATAAATAAGCAAATCGACAAAAAGAACAAACAAACTCCCCTCACTGGCTCACGGAAGTGGTCTTTGCAAAAGTGGAATGGTGAAAGTTGGGCTAGAGCTTCTCGCGCAGTTGGCAGCAGAAAATCCGTCCCGGGCCGCACCAAAGAACGTGGGATCCCATGTCTGGCCGGAATGCCTCAGGTTTAGTGACATCGGGAGCGGGGTCTGTGAGGGAGCGCCACATGGGCGGTGACATGCGGCCCTGCCTCAGAGTGGCTCTCTCTTAATGGGACTCCTCACCGCGATTACCTGAGACATCTGAGATATTTCTCCAGAGCTGCTCCGCATTTCAGCCTTATCAAAGGCCTCCGTCGGTACTGAAAGGGGAAACTACTTGCCCCCGTAGCGACCTTTCACCCTCGGGGGGTCAGGGCCCGTGGAATTTCCAGGTCCAGGGGCTGCACTGCCAAGAAGCCACAGGGTTTCCCGGGCCTAGTGGCGCCAGGCAGAGGCGGATACTTGCAGACATCTAAGGACAGCCTATCATAACTGCTAACGCAATTGTAGGGGCGTGGCCTCCTTGGGGTGTGGGCTGGGCTTTCAGTGGACTGCAGTGCGCAGTTTAGGACTCAGGCATGTTCAGACAAGTGTGTTAAGTCATCGTAGAAATGTGTAAAAAATTCTAAATCTTATTAATGCAAAATGCATGACACTTCTGCTGTCATTCATATGCTATACCTGCACATTTCATAGACATGAGTCAAGAAATTATTTTTTAAATATTGTCTGTTGCTGTTTTTTTATGTTACAAGTAAGAATAAATTAAAATATTCAGTTGTAGACAGCATTATTTCAAATGGTACTTTGTTTTCTAACAATATTTAATATTTCTTATACGTGACACATCCAGCCCACTTTGCCCTCTGGTAGCAGGCTCAGCTCCATCAGCCCCAGGACCCCCAGGCACCTTAGCAGTAACCCTTCTCGACCGTCTTGCATGAACACCACAATAGATCGGGCAACGTTCATACCGAAAACCCCATTTTCTGTCTATTTAATGTCACCGTTTTTCTATATATTATTGTTGCTGTTTTATTTATTGTTTTTTTTGACTACCTATCTTTAACGTTTTAATTCTTATCTCAGTTTCTACTGTGAAATATCACCAGACCAGGTAAAATTCCTGTGTACGTTTGGCGAATAAACTGCTTCTGATTCTGAAACAACACCAAGTGGGCGAATTGAACTAGGACTCAGATGTTTATTTAGTTGTTCAATATTTATTTTAAATGATTTTTCAGCTGTCAACAACCTTTTTGAATGTCTTCAGCAGTTACAGCA
This sequence comes from Petrocephalus zakoni, assembly GCA_026774425.1. Taxonomy (NCBI): domain Eukaryota; kingdom Metazoa; phylum Chordata; class Actinopteri; order Osteoglossiformes; family Mormyridae; genus Petrocephalus; species Petrocephalus zakoni. The sequence goes on from JAODKN010000026.1 coordinate 154,825, forward strand.
ATTCGACGAGATATCAAAATAAATGTCTGATCTAAAGATGTAGTTTAAAGGCAGGGTAGATGATAGATTCGTCGTTTCCACTCGCGCTACGCGGAAAGTCCTCCGAAGTTGTAGGGGGCGTTATGGCGTCTTTCCGCGAACGGGTCTCCCACCCAGCAATACATCTCCATGCCTTTACGAAACTAATAGTCCACCATTTAGTAAAACAATTTGACACGGTACTGTAAAGGCTGATGATTTTGATATGAAAAACAAAACAAAATATAACAGGACAAACCTGGCATTAATTTAATCAGCCAACAGCCACCGATGTTGTATGATTTATTCAGCTGCGTTGGAGTTCAAAACCTCTCGAACCGCTGTGATACTTGGGCCACCAAACGAGTAGTTGCACGCAGTCGTGTTTTTACAGATTTTAGCCGTTTTAAATAAGGTTTTTGAAACTGTTTCGATACAAAAACACCAGATAAGAAAACAACAAAGAATAGAGAATGTTTAATAAATACACCAAGCTGGTTTTGTTCCCAGTTAATGAAGTGTAATACCATTTACATATGCCATCAAAAACAATAAATTTATGGATATGCTTGCCAGTCCAAGTTCCTGGATAAACTAATTTGGTACCTTTGTAAAAATTCCTTTACCGGACCTGTTGCAGTGACGTATGCATCTGCATAAAATTTTAGAAACAAATTCTTTGTCGAGGTTTTACATAAAATTATAAGATCAGGAAATCGATTATTATAGTAACCGTCTTAACATTTAATTGTTACATAAATATAAATGTTCCAAACTAAAATTTAATCAGATCGATTGAAAAATAAAATAGACCCATAAGTGGGATGACAAATACGGCAAATCATATTATAAAAATGATCCTAAAACTAAAGGAAAACATAAAAAACTAAAAAAAAAACATTTTGCGTACATCTTACCTTTTGTTTGTTTGAGTGGGATTTTAGCTTGATTTTAGTTAGATTTAGTAAGGGTAAAACTGTTCAAATATTTAAGAAATAATTATTTGATATATTTGAAATTATTCAACGCCTTTAAAATCTTTTCTTGCAGCTGCGAGGTATAATTTATTTTAACAGGAATACATTCTTTACATATTGTACGGGATGAAAGCCATCTTTTTAATGAAAGAAATTAACAGTTCGTTTGTCCAAAGATTGCTTTTACGTTCAAAAACGGTTAGCATTGCATTACTTCCTCGGCTCATAAAGCATGGATAGTTCGTTTCAATTAAAATATTATTTTAAATTAATCCAAATTTTTAGGGCAGTCGGAAAAACTACTTTAACTGTAAATGTTAAAATGGATAAATAGGCTAATATACTATTTTAATAAATTTAAATTAATGAAATACCGATAATGAATTACAGATAATTAAGACATCTTAGAATGTAAATCTAACATAGAGTGTATATTCGTAATTATCCCGTATGCAAGGCTTGTCTATGATGCATCAAATTATTTTGATACTTTTATTTAATTTATTTAAAAACAACTACAGACAAGACAAATATGAACCACCTTGACGTTCTTGGTGGAAAAAACTGCCCTGTGATTGATGGCAGGCCAACAAAAGACCGATTACGATGTCTGCCCCATCACAGGACGCAGAGTGGCAGAGTGGCACAGCCCTTAAGCAGAGTGGCACAGCCCTTAAGCAGAGTGGCACAGCCCTTAGGCAGAGTGGCACAGCCCTTAAGCCCGCACGCTCCCAGCAGGCAGAGTGGCACAGCCCTTAAGCAGAGTGGCACAGCCCTTAAGCCCACACACTCCCAGCAGGCAGAGTGGCACAGCCCTTAAACAGAGTGGCACAGCCCTTAAGCCCACACGCTCCCAGCAGGCAGAGTGGCACAGCCCTTAAACAGAGTGGCACAGCCCTTAAGCCCGCACGCTCCCAGCAGGCAGAGTGGCACAGCCCTTAAGCAGAGTGGCACAGCCC
>JAODKN010000026.1:221080-231469 GCA_026774425.1 Petrocephalus zakoni
ATATAAGACGACCCCCCCTTTTTAAGAGGTATTTTTAGAACAAAAACTGCGTCTTATATTCGGGCCAATACGGTAATAGAAAACAACAAGACAGTTAAACCAGAGATATAGGAGTTCTTGTTTTAACTGTGCAACTGTAGGCTGCTGCAAGTAACACATGCCCACCCAGAATGAAAATGAAAAAAGCCCTCCCCAGACTTTTAGCATATATCTCCTAATAACTGGTGTGTAGTTTGGCATAGCAGAAAATAATCTAAATATTGTCATTCACTCACTTTGTATGACAGCTGTCTTTGGTATTACCCTAATGCACTCAAGATGCATGATAAGAAGGCGTGAAATGTTTTGTTTGAGATGTTGAAACACAATGAACGGTTCACTCTTCAAGTTGGACGTTGCAGGTTTTTATGGGAGAGTTAAGTCAAAATGCTGTAGATATACACTTTGGATACATGCAGAGAAACAGATAGACTCCCATGTGGCTGATGCTAGAAAACTGCATTCTTACTCACACAAACACGTGATGGGAAATTTTGATGCAAAGTGCCTTACTGCTCTGGGGTGTTTGGAGGGAAGTCCAGTCATGATACAAGCCACACACAAGCATGAAAATAATATTAATGTAGGATCACACACACACACATACAATGAAGGGACCCAGATAATGAGCTAAATGGAAGACCAGTATTCCAAGTTTTATGGCTCAGAGGTTTGGAAATCTGAGCTTAGTGCGAAAAGTACTGGAACGCCTGCTTATACACACACATGGACTTTAATAACATCCTATTCTTAATACATAGGCTTTAATATGGAGTTGGCCCAAAGAGGGAATACACCTTTTAATTACTGATAAGAATGGATAAAGTAGAGCCAGCTATTCTAACACACACACACATGCGCATACACGCACACCTCACACACTCAAGGTGGTTACGATCACAAGGGAGGCCAGCACGTTTTACGGCTCCTGGATGTTGGGGTCCTTGGAGATCAAACCAGAGCCTTGTCCTGATTAGTAACGGAAGAATACACAAGGGCTGATAAGGATCTGAACAAAGAGCGCAGAATGCTGGGAGTCCCGCAGCTTCGCACGACACCCCCTCCCTCCCATTTTCCTGCCCTGCACATTCCGGACAAACACGACTGCCTGAAGAGCAAAGATAAGACATTGTAATTTACCACAGTTTAATAAATAGTCATTATAATGGAGTAATAACTCAAACCAACCCACAATTAAGAAATGCTGTATTAATTGGAATATAACTTCAGTAATACATACCTGAAAGTGTCAATACTTTGGTGATGTCTCATAATGATGGATTCTTTGCATTAGTGATAGAAATCAGTGTGCACAGTGTAAAGTATGAATTAATTAATGTAGATGGTACCAGGTTTGAATCTAGATTGGCATGTTATGTTTGATATCAGATATCAGGAAAATTCTTCTGAAGAAGTGAATTCTTCCGAAAGTGAATTTGATAATGAACTGTCACACAATCAGAGGCATTTAAAGCTGAATTAATATTGAGTTAATATTGAATTGAAGTTAACTCTGAAGTTGCTCTAAGGCAAGTCATAAATCCATGGGGCCACTAACACAGCCCCTCGGACTGAGGTTCCAAACCATTGGCCCAAGTGTCGAATACTGACGCATCCATATTCATGGACCTTGGACAATAAAACCAAACACCTAAGGAAGTTACGGGGGGAAGCCAATGAGAAGCCATGCTGAAAACCTACGTGTGAAGCCCGGCCGTGAAGCCTGCCGCGTAGTAGAGAGCTCTAAAGCCCGGCCGTGAAGCCTGCCGCGTAGTAGAGAGCTCTAAAGCCCGGCCGTGCAGTCTGCCGCGTAGAAGAGAGCTCTAAAGCCCGGCCGTGCAGTCTGCCGCGTAGTAGAGAGCTCTAAAGCCCGGCCGTGAAGCCTGCCGCGTAGAAGAGAGCTCTAAAGCCCAGCTGTGCAGTCTGCCGCGTAGAAGAGAGCTCTAAAGCCCGGCCGTGAAGCCTGCCGCGTAGAAGAGAGCTCTAAAGCCCGGCCGTGAAGCCTGCCGCGTAGAAGAGAGCTCTAAAGCCCGGCCGTGCAGTCTGCCGTGTAGAAGAGAGCTCTAAAGCCCGGCCGTGCAGTCTGCCGTGTAGAAGAGAGCTCTAAAGCCCGGCTGTGAAGCCTGCCGCGTAGTAGAGAGCTCTAAAGCCCGGCTGTGAAGCCTGCCGCGTAGTAGAGAGCTCTAAAGCCCAGCCGTGAACCTGCCATGTAGAAGAGAGCTCTAAAGCCTCGCCACTGAAAACTTCACCGAAAAACAGAAAGCAAGAAAAAGCTCAGCACAAAGAACTGCTCCAGACGTCGCTCCTCCAGCATCATTGCTTTCTCCCACATCACCTTGCAACCAGCTACCAAAGACTTCTCACCTCTGCAACCACGTAAACCCATTTTCATTCATTTACCAATTAACTAGTTCGAATTAATCGGTTTTCTAGTTTTGGGTCGCATTTTAAAATTATATGCTAGCTGTGCAGAACAGTATTTTCCTTTAAGGATACCCAGTTAAATCTAATCACTGCTTTTATTTTCCATCCAATTTGTTTTATTTTATTTTGTTATCTTGTGTTTTGTTTTATGTTATGTGTAATGTCTGTCCTGTATGAGTTGTAGTGTTAGTAATAAATGCATGCTTTTTCACCTTTTAAATCTCTGTCACATTGAGTGCTCATGATAGGTCATGTCATTGGAGCAAAACCGCTACTTAGCTTTTTCAGTCCCAAGCTCATCATAAAGTATCGCGAGAGCAGAGTTGCAAGGTGGCAGGGTAAAGCTGTTCGCTGGAAGAACCTTCTAACCCAGGTTAACTAGCGAAACTATAATAAGCAAATTCCATTTGCATTCTGGAGCTAGACAGTCCAGCAACTGACTATTTGGGACTTCTATAATAGACTTTGATAGAGGAATACCTACTTGAGTACAATACTTCATGATTAATTAGTAATTAATGAATTAATAATTAATTAACAGTTAATTTCCTTAAATATCAGTGGCAGCACATTTATCTGAGCTGATTTTTCCTACATTAAGCAAGGATATAATCTGAGGAAGGCTACATACTCCTGGTATATGGCTCTATATCAAATAACTGGAAACTACAAAATGCAAATTAAATGAAATGGCGCAATGCATTGTAATGCGGTTATTTCTATACATGACATTTTAATTAATGTTCACCATAGATGCCATAGAAAGAAATAAGAGCACGTCTTCCTTCGATCATCACTGACTCAGCCCCCCCCCCCCGGCCCATCTACGAAGAGGGAAGACGTGATCTGAACTCGTTGTGCTGGTGGTAGACCCCAATGCTGATCCATCGAGCTTTGCAGTCTCAGCCCCCAGCTATACACATCATCTTCAAGCTTCTTTAAGGCCTAAAACATTTGACAGCAATCGCACAATGCCTCCCACCCGACCTGACCCTCGACCAAATAACTTTTATCAATTGCCAATGATAAATTTAACTTCATAAATACAGGACTGAGGTACATTTTCTTTCACTAAGACATGAGTCTATGATCTTTTTACAAAAACCGTTTGCAATAAATGTTCAAGCTACCGCAGATTCTCAGATTATTATTGTGCTGCCCTGTCATAGTATCACAAATAAACTGCTGGCTGCATTAAACATCGGTGTTGAGATAAAACAGAGGGCATTAATTAAACCTATGCATTTTATTTTCATGAAACCAAACAGTGCAGGTGTATCTTTGGCTTCGCATTTTAACATGCTTTTATAAATACAAACTCTATTTGTCTATGCTTAAAATGGTGCCTGGCATCATGTGACAAAGGCACCAGTGTCAAAGCGTCCAGTGATTATGAAGGGAATAAGGCAGAGAAAGCGATGTAGGGTCAAACCACGCAGCTCCACACTCAGGCCCGGTCACGCAGTCACTGCTCAGTCACTGCAGGACCACGATGCCCACGAGTTATCATGTTTTTGGATACCAGCTTCACTTACAGTCAGTGTCAAGAGTCATTCTTACCAAACTGATGATCACTACTGCTAATAATAATACTCATATTATGGTTTTGATTGCTTACACAACGAATGTATCCAAATCATTACACCCTCCCTATTCATACAGTCATACAGTCTCCTATTGCTCCTGAATTGTAATTTCATGCATGTTGCTCAGTACGTAAACAGATTCTATGGGATTTAAACAGCCCTTTGTTTGACAGTCTGAGCCATTAACCATGATATAATCTGCAAGGTGTGTTATTGGTTACATGGAAGTCAAGATTCCAGATGCAGTTTTGGAGGAAACGCAAGTGAATAGTTTTTAAAGCAAATAAGTAGACAGTATTTCAGCAGTGATGCATTAAAATACATACAAAATGCAGAAAACTCAAACATACAGTATTAAAAATAAATCACTGATGGCTGGTAGGAGGTAACAATATCAACATTTCAAATAAGAAAGACAAATTGCAAACCATTGGATCATGAAACTGCAGAGCAGCTTCTCAGTAAAAATGTACAGTGATGTGAAAATGAAAGGAGGTCTGTGTTTTTACATAGACAGAATAATCTCTCTAGCTGCAAATCACAGACAACGCAAATTCATGTATCCAGGAAAAAATCTAAGCCATGATGTCAAAGCCTTGTGGGAAAAAAGCAAGTACACCCTGAAGCTAACTGGCAGCAAAAGCACTTCCTAGTCTGATCACCGGGAAGTGTGGCCACTTCTGTTTAAGCAGTTTGGTGGTCTGCAGTTTGGTGGTCTGGAGTTTGGTGGTCTGGAGTTTGGTGGTCTGGAGCATTCAGATTTGTGTCAAAACCGTGCCAAATAGAAAAGACAACAGCAATCTGGGAAGGATCAAACAGCGTACAAGATTATTTAAAATAAAGAAAGACAGTCACCTATCTACCCAGAAGTAGGCATCCCAGCAATTTCAACCCATGGTCGAACTACATCACGTTCAGAAACTGGTCAGCATGTTAGACGTCTGAATTCTTAATAAGTGTGGATTCAGAAACATCACATATAAAACACTTTGGAATGGCCAAAAAATGGTTCGGTCCTGGAGACCCCCACTGGAGGAAGCTGTGTCTGCAGGAATGCCTCCAACTTAGATGAGTTGAAGCTGCAAGGAAGACCAAAGACCAAAATTCTTCCAAAAAAAGAAATCTTTTCCCTTTCCCAGTGCCAGTGTGTATGCAGGTTTTCACTGCAACTCCTTAATTAGCTTACTAATTAGAGTGATTGATGCAGGGACTGACTGGCTGACGAGTCCTCACACTGGGGTTGAACAGCTGACCTAAAGGTTATCCTGAAAACCTGCATACACACCGGCCCTTTGCAGATACGATGGATGGATGGATGGACTAAAACTTTCATTCAATGTTTAAATGACTCTCTGAGATGCACACACAAGCAAAAAAGCCCCTTGGCGCAATTCTGTTGTGAAAGGCACTATATAAAAATAAACTGAATTGAGCTGAATAAATGAGCAGAAAGGAATTATTGCTTATTGCTGCTAAAGGTTGTTCTTCATGCTACTGAATCATGGGGCGCACTTACTTTTTCCACACATGGCTTCCGCTTCTTGGCTTGTTTTTGGTAAAAATATTGACATAGAGGAATCTGTTTCATGTCACCTGAGGTTAGATTTATCTAATTTTATGACCTAGCAGGGACCAGGCGATTTATTGTTACGTCCTGATATATAAAAGTACAGAATTCACAGAGGGCTTTCTCACTGTACATTATATATACACACACACTTCATTCATGCTTCTTGGCATCCGTGGAAGGTTGTGTGAGGTGACTGCTGAGTCCTGGGATGGGGCCGAGGCGGCGTGTGTCACACAGCTTTTGCGAGAAGATATCGAGGCAGATGTTTCCGGTGTTTAGTCCAGCCTGGGAGGCACATCCCCGATACAGTGAAGACACTCGGACTTCTCGCTGCTTGCCCAGCTACTCAAACCCAGGTCGAGGTCTCGCCTCCAGGTTGGCACGCTACATGGCGGGTCATGGCTCGTAGGAATTTCTCTGCCACTGATCACCCTTCCCCCACTGCGTCGGAGGCAGTGGGGCAGGCCTCTGAGGCACTAGATGAGCTATCGGTGCAGGGCTGAAGAAAGTAAAGGTGGAAGGTAAGTCAGGTGATGGCAGGCGTCACAGTTTAACATCCTCAAAGAGGCAGACACAATCACACTCCCTTAAAAACACTCAACTAAATCTTACAGTGTAGTATTTCTCAAACCAGTCTCCAGGGACCCCCAGGTGGTCCATGTGTTTGCTCCCTCCCAGCTCGTTGTCATATTTTTGCTTCCCCCCATAGGGAGCTGGGAGGGAGCGAAAATGTGGACCGCCTGGGGAGCCCTGAGTTACAGGCTGAGAAACACTGCTGCAGGATACCAGATGGGGGCACAGAAAGCCGGCGTGCATTTACCGTGGGTGTGGTGGCGGTGGGGGGGGCTTGGCAGCGTGCGGCGAGGCAGCGGACCTGCTGCCCGCCTGCGCCACCTGCGTTACACACAGCACGTACAGGACAAGTGAGAGAAGATGACTTAATGACATAATGGAGGCATCACCAGCAGATGTCACGTGGCCAGAACCTGACATCACAGACGGGTAACACCTCTTAATACTCAGATTTTCTACCAGCAAGGCCCATACAAGAACCCAATGAAAGAAAGACAGAGGCTGTGCGCAGAAGTTAAGGTTCTCAGCTTTATGAATACCTGTTCCATAAATGATGCACACTGATTTCCCCATAATGCAAGTGATACACAGATGTACAACACTGTACGCAGCACAGAAGCTTGGATTTGGTGCCCTCATCCTGAATTGATTCCCATGGAGCCGAGCCAAGCTGTGCCTGAATGACACAGTATGAATCTGTTTAACTTGACTCAGGGTTATTTCTGGGCCTTAAACACACGCACGCACGCTTGTATTCCTGCACAATCAAACTGTTAAAAAACAATTAAAAGAGTAAAGAAAAACTGTTGAAGAATAAATGTAAAATACAGCTGTGCAATCATGTGGTTAAATCATCCTTGGCGGGCACCCTGTACGGGATGTGTCCCGATTCTTGGGATAATCAGTAGGTGATATAGATGGAGGGAGTATGCTGATGTTGGCTTTATGGGAAAACGCAGCACTTTACAAGAAGAGGGAAGTAATGTTTCACCTTGTTGCACAAGTGTGTGTGTCTATTTGTGCGGGTTGAGTAAGTAAGACATTCTGGGGATCAGATGGGGACCAGATGTCCCCACAATGTGTTAAAAACCTGTTATTTAGACCTTGTGGGGGGCATATTTTTTTTGGTCTTTGGTCACAAGGGGAAACTCAGTTTTCTAAAAATATATGAATGCAATCAAAAAACTAAAGCTTTCAAAAGCCTGAGATTGGGATTAGGGTTTTCCTCACAGAAAATGGACGGTCCTCAAGGAAAGAACGACAAAGACATTCTTCTCTGTATTAGTTCATATTCTAATTTCATATGATTTCTTTGAATTACCACCATCATAAATAAAATGAATATATTTGTATTTCACTGTAGACAGCAATACATGTTAGGCTAGATACCTTGCTGAACATGATGCGGGGCACTTCTCAGAACTTAACCAGTGACGATGTACTTGTAAGGCTACACCATAAGCTGCGTAAGTGTCCCCACTGGCCTCCGTCTCGGACCTTACGCCACTCATGACCTCTTGCAGACACATCCTGGTGTGGTGATCGTCTGAACTTGAGAGCAAGTAAAGGAATCATGGTCCCAAGCAGCAGCATGGGAGTGGTCCCAAAGTGTTTTGTAGGCTTGAGTGGTTTCCCCTAAACAATATTATCTTACTATCTCAGTGTTTGTTTTACAGACTTGCATGCTTTGGTTTCCCTTTCACTTCAGTGAATCCTCAGTCATAAAAAGCTAATCAACATTTTTCCATAAACCCAAAGTCATCAGGTTCCATCTGCCTTACCCACAGAATCATGCTGCTAATTGTTAGCCATGTGACTGCACTACTGCAGTTTTTCATGTTTTCATGTTTTGTTTTATAGTTACATTTTACTTTCTGTTTTACTTTTAATCCACAATCATGCATCAAAAACTAGTTTTCTAACCAGGGCCAACCTGACCCTAACTGGCGATACGGTGCCCTCAAAAAATACTGAAGGGAACCGTGACTAACGGTCATTGGTGACACACCACAGCACACGGCAACAAAATGTGTCCTCTGCATTTCAGAATCAGAATCAGAATCAGAAAAACTTTATTGATCCCGGAGGAAATTGCTCATTTATCCCATTTGGCACTGTGGCATAGCAGGGGACAGCTATTCAGCGCCCAGGGAGCAGTACCTTGCTCAGGGTACCTCAGTGGTACTAGTGGGTCAGGGACTCGAATTAGTAACCTTTTGATTACGCGGTCATGTCCCTAACCATTACGTCATTTAGTTTACAAGACACCTTGTCAATCAGCTTAACCTTACACTGAAAATCAGTATCTCACTGAATTTTTAAAACTAATTAAATTCATTAATTAAGTGAACCGGTGGTGAAATTTATTAGATACAAGGAATAGTGTCGGACCTGAAGCGGTGTTCATCTAGCCATCCAACAAAATATCAGTAATCAGTATACACACACACACACACACATACCATGTATTCCAATCTTTATGGGACACTTCATTCATTCCTATGGGCATAACCCTGATCCCAACACCCTTAACCCCAACCCAGCCCTAACCTTAACCATATACTTCATGAAGTCACTGTGCTCAGGAACTCTGTGCCTCTGTGTCATCTCATAAATATGAGGTGATACAAAGGCCAAATCCACTTAGTCACTCACCAACGTGCGTAAGAGAATACACAACTAAAGAAACAAGGGTGCTGCCCTTCATAAATCGGGCTATAAAATCTAGCTATAAAAACTGCCACACACCTGAAACCACCCAAATTCTCCATTATGGCAATAAAAAGAAGTTTAAAACATGCGGAGCTGCAATAAGCCAGCCTGAAAGAGGACACAATTGTATTTGGCCTCCAAGCAGATCGAAAAAGATGGCGAGTGGCAAAAAATTCTCCATTATCTGAGCTGGAAATCTGGATGGTACCATCTTGGGGTCACCAGGTTTCCAAAACTAATTAGATGCCACCTACATCTAGAAGGCATACCTTTGATTACATTAAGTACTTCTATGGCCAGGAGAGACCAAAATAGAGCTATATGGCAACAAACACTCAAGGTGGGTTTGCTGTAAAAAGAAGGATGATTTTTAGTAAAGTGCCCGATTCCCACAATAAAAAAAACTGCACAGGTTCAATAGCATCAGACGTGGATGCATTTTAGCATTGTTTAGCATTATTTTTTGGCTTCCAGCACCTGGGTGCAAATAGCTTCTGTCATTTTGGTAAGAGAATGAAATATACAGTACGAGTTTGGCACGACGCTATTATGAATGAGCAGGTGGGTGCAGAAACCTTTTCTGCACTGTCTCAGCTTAAAATCCAAAGTTTGGACAAACCTGGGATTGTGCAAAGTAGACAAACATTTAGATATACAGTAGTACAGATATCTACATGAATTGTCATGGTAAAATATTGTGGTGATGATACACCCCGAGCTGGACACCTACAGTACAAACCCACAGCTACACGTGTGCAAGGCAACAGTCCTCGACAGAAACAGCCCATTAAAGACTCATATTTGTGAATTTAAATGTAAGAAAATGCAGTCTTCAATAGCGGTGTAATGGTATACAAAACTCGCTGTTTGGTATACACCTCAGTTTTGACTTCAGTGTTCAGTGTAATTTGGAACAGAAGGGAAACAACTTGTTTTGAATTTGTTTATTATTAAAACTGCAAAAACATTTAGGAACAGCAGTAAACCAGGTGTAAGCCAACGTGTCTGTTGACGTGTCCGAAAAAACCTAAGAGATGCTTACTTCACACTAAAGGTAACACTTTACTTAAAGGGGCACAAATAATATAATATTTTGCTATTACTAATAAATTAATTAATCACAAACCAAGCCTTTGTTACATAACGATCTCATGCTCATGTCTTATCAACAGCTCTCTCTCCACTGGTGGTGGTGCCCCTAATTGGGGAAGCAAAATGTTGCTGAAATAACGATTTACGTTACACGCAATCCTCAACTCTCCAGCACTAGCCGTAACCAGCTCACAGCCACAATTAGTGTAATGTTTTCAGTGTCCGACATCTTATGCGGAGTTCCACCCATGTCAAGAAATGTATTCATTCATTTATCCAAATCATTATACCCTCCCTATTCATACAGTCATACAAATTTAAGTCAAGGGAGGTAATGCTGAGATTATACAATTCCTTGGTGAGACCTTACCTAGAATATTGTGTGCAGGTTTG
>JAODKN010000026.1:235585-248270 GCA_026774425.1 Petrocephalus zakoni
TTTCAGTCAAAGTTGCTCTTCTATCAGCTTGAATCAGTCGGCCCATTCTCCTCTGACCTCTAGCATCAACAAGGCATGACCCGGAAATTCTTACTGCATCCCTGATCGCGATCTAATGGGGAGCCGGACAATATGAAAGGTGATTAATTGTAATTGTTGAAACGCCACAGCACTGTCAGCACACAACAACGAAATGTGTCCTCTGCATTTATTACTCATATGTGACATTGTGACACGGCACTGGGCAGCGCTATAATGAACTTGATTTACTGATTTTTACTCAGCGTATGTACCGACAATAATAATCCCGTGGGCTCACATACGCCCCCTTCGATGAGGCAGAGGTACTGGCTGCCTCACCTCACGTTTTTTCAATGCGGATTTATATCAGATCAGCAAGACTAAATTTGTTATACGCTAAATACATTATCTATTTTATAGAAAATTAGGACATATATGTGTGTACAAACCCCTGACGCACGTCTCTAAAGGTATAGAGGTAAATCTTATACAGCTACTGTTGTTGTTAAAATTGGACGGAGTGTATGGCGTATTTATTTGTATTAGTCTCAAAACTAGCGCACATAAAAACCCCATCCTCCCTACGCGCTCCCGTCTGCACCACACTTGCGCAGCCAACAGATTGAGTTTTCAGACTTTGGACGCGGGAACAGCAGCTGATTTCTCCACGTCCTTTCGTCACTTTGAATGGTGTGACTGGCTGTGTGGCCAGTCGCTAGAGAACAACCAGTGTCCCGCTGTCATGCAGACGCCAGCAGGAGCACGTTGAGAGGTTCCATAGACTTTGTTATTTTTACTAGTGAGAATTAATTTATGACAAGTTAACCTTATACTTTAATAATAAGACAATCCATGGCTTGCCATACACGCTTCTTCCCAGTGCAATATCGCAAGATACACTACTACTTTATGTTTTTCAACGATAAAATCACTGTCCGGCTCCCCAGGAATGCGGCAAGAAATTCCGGGTCACAACAAAACTATCAATTCCATTTCCCGATTTTTGTTTATGGTCATAACCGGCCATTTTCTCCGTTTCCCAATATTATAATCAAACCCAAAAACAAAACACGGGTCGTTTCCCGATTTTCATTTTTCAGTTATAGAAGGCAAGTGCATCGGCCGTACACGGAACAGATTGCCCACCCTAAAATATTACTAATCTGCATGGGCGTCAACAGGTCCGTTCATTCAGGGTTGTAGTCCCGAGTATTTTAGCTCCGAATATTTTAGCCAATCTTCCTAAAAATATCTTTTCGATAGCTAGAGACTCCCCTGGTAATCTGTATACATTCGGCATATCCTTATTTTAATACAAACATTAATCATTTTAATTAAATAATTTAAACTGCAAAAAGTAGCGCCTCAAACAACACATGAATTACCAAAACAGCAGTACGTGCATGGCTTGCTGCGCTAATTACCGAATTTAATGAACATATGGATACGTCGAATTTATGCAGGTTACCAACTTCTGGGCATCACAATACGCATCTCATTAATATTTCAGGCGTACTATTAATCTGTTTACCAAATTATGGGTGTAAGTAAAAGTCCGTATTGTACCGAAAAGCTGGCGTCCGGCCAAATGTTTCGCCCGTCATCTGAAGCCCTGGTGATTACTGCGCATGCGCACTAGAATCGCGAGTGGATTGCGATGCAAGATTTCCCAACCCTAAATGACAACCATAACCCCTACCTAGCCCTAACATTCACCATAAGTAACCAAATAAAATATAAGACTTCTGGCATTTTTAGTTTTTGGAATACATTCACAGATAACAATAAGGTTATCCTTGTGGGAACCGAAAAAATGTTGCCACAAGGTAAAAAGTTACAGGTCTTTATCACATTGTAAGGACATCTGTTCCCCACAATGTAATACTTACAAATACACACACACACACACACACAAACAGGCACAAACACACATACACATACACACCCACAAACCTGATCTCACACTTCTTGTAGCCGGCGCCTTGGTAGCCACAGTTCCCAAACCGATCCCCCTTCAGGTTGACATCTCTGAAGCACGCTTCAGGTGCCGCTTTCGCCTCTGTGTAGACAAGACCAATCTATTAGTTACCTTCACATTACACTTACTAAGATTACCGACCAAACGGAACACCCTGATGCCTCAGAACCACATCTGCTGCATGAAATTTAGCGTTTGTCTTGCAAATTTGTCCGATACTCCAGTGTCAAGGTACTTGGCTGTACTTTTGAAAACTGGTTCCAATGAAAAGTCGGTGACTTTCCCCAAACCGAACATGGACAATTATTTTCGGTGGCGAGCCAAATCTGACATTCACCGAATCAGCAGGGGCCATTTTAGTGGTTATTTTCATGTACCACAATACAAGTTATTTATTTTAGGGGGACTCATTTTTGCCTCGATATAGTCGATATAGAAGTAACAATTGTGTTTATGATTATTTATAAGACTTAACATAAATCTTTAAAATTCGTTTTTATTTTTATGATCGACAAGGCCAGTAAAAATATTCGCGGATCGGACTTCTGCCCAAGTCTGGTGAAAAATGTACATTAGCCACAAGAGGGTGCTCTTTAGACATTGTTTGAATTATTTCCTTTTACATTTTACATATGCTGACTCTTTCAACTAAAGTGATATTTTTTGAACCGGCAACTTCCTGCTCACAACTTCACCACTGAAGAATAAGTAACGTGGTGGACATCAAACTAGAAAAAGTGCATGTACACATGGAGCAAGGATATAGACTCACGAGGCCCCTTTATTAGATACACCTTGCTAGCACAGGGTTGGGCCCACTTTTGCCTTCAGAGTTACCTTAATTCTTCATGGCATAGGTTCAACAAGGTGCTTGAAACATATACAAATACTGTAGTCAGCTGTACCTTCATGATATGAATCTCCCGGTCCACCACATCACAGGGATGCTCTATTGGGTTGAGATCTTGTGACTTTTGAGGTCATTTGAGTACAGTGAATTAATTGTGATGTTCAAGAAAGCATACTGGTAGCGTGTTACCCTGCTGGAAGTAGCCATTAGAAGCTGGGTAAACTGCTGGGTACATATAATGGGAACAACACTCAGGTAGGCTGTGGCATTAAATGCTCAATTGGTATTAAAGGGCCAAAGGTGTCCCAAAAAAATATCGCCTACACTATTACATCTCCACCAGCAGCCTGAATTATTGATACAATGCAGGATGGATCCATGCTTTCATAGTGTTTATTCCAAATTCTGACCCTGCTATCTGAATATCACAGCGAAAATCGAGACTCATCTGGCCATACAACATTTTTCCAGTCTTCCATTGTCCAGTTTTGGTGAGCCTGTGCCCACTTTATCCTGTTTTTAGCTGACACCGTGGCACCCAATGTGGTCTTTCGATGTGTTGTGTGTTCCGAGATGCTTTCTATATAACCTGTTTGTAATATCTGATTATTTGGCTGACTGTTGCCTTTGTATGAGGCTGATTCAGTCTGGCCATTCTTCTCTTTTCCACCGAGAGAACCACACCTCCCTGGATGTTTTATCGCGTTTGGCACATTCTCAGATCAGCAATTTCTGAAATACTCAGAATAGTCCATCTGGCAACAACGACCATGCCTTGTTAGAAGTCTCTTCCCCTTTCGGGTTTCTGATGTGAACATAACTGAAGCTCCAGACTTGCATCTGACATCCTGAATTTGTGTTTCAGTTCATTAACCAGTCACAGTCTTCATCATACGCCGGGTTGGGATATAACAGAATAGACGTAAAGGCACTACATATTTAGAATACAAAAATGAAGTGTCTTTGTTCAGTCCAAGGCAGTATTTGTAATAGTTACCGTTTTAAATGAGAATTAATCAATAATTAATAATGTGTGTAATCTGCTGTGATATAAAAATACGTATGCTTTTTGCTTTGTTTAAATCATGGGCACACTTTCCCTTTGCCCAACAGAGGGCAGCGGTAAGCCATAGATCAGCGCACACAACTGCTTTTGCGTCGTAGACATATAAGCTTAATTTTTCTGACTTTCAAACAAAAAGTGGAAAATCATTTACTGTTGAATGCCAGTTGTGCCTGCCAATAATAAAAACTCTGGTCACACCTAGCTAGCATCTTTAGAGCTAAATAGATTTAATCCAGGTTCTCTGCCACCCAAAAGTATCACAAAAAGATAATAATAATAATACAGCACAGCTGTTTAACACATGCCTTTCAAATTTTAAAGGTATTCTGAATACATTACTTTTTATGTACCGTAAAGGAGTACATTTATGGCGATGTTTTCAGTTTTCAGCCATCACTACTTTTTCACAGTATTTTGCCCAACCCTGATGATATGACATCACCACAATGATCAGTTTTTTCCCCCCATTTTCAAACTCAAGGCTTCCAGGCACTCAATCAGCTGACTTTAAGCACTGGGCTGCCCAGCAGGCTAAGCCTATGCGCTTGTAATCTGAAGGTTGCTACTTCAAGCCTTATTAGGGGTCCGTAGTGCATTGGACAACTATTGTTTTGGTTAGGATTATTCTTCTTATTATTTTTCTTCCCTAAAACGAAATAGGCAGCCTAATCCATAAGACCTAGACCTACCAAGCCCTACCAACTTGCCAATCATACTATTAAACTCTGCCTACTGAAATTTTTTGCTAATTTGCATAATTTGCAGAACCTACTTTTGCCTACCTAATCGGACCAAGTTAGACAAATGATTTGTCAGACTAATCAGGCCCCTGACCTGGTCAAGATGGTATTAAAAATAGTCTGACATTTTGTCTACCACATGGTCATTAGCCTGTTTTAATCAGACAGATTTAACTCAGCCATGCCTTGCCTGACCTTAACCAAATTTGAAACCCTACATCCCAACCCCAATCTAGGGACAAGGCTGGCCAATCCTCAGCTCACCTCCTTGGCCAATCTAACTGAAATTTGGCAGATATATACTATGGCCCAGCCTGAGGTTATATACTAATGCAGTCATATATTATAAAACCCTGGCCACCATCAGCCAATCAAAATCAAACAATCATTAATTAACAATCACCAATCTGAACCAAACCAGGAAGGTCCATTTGCCTAGAGACCCTCAGGCCACCCTGGCAAGGGCACCCCAGTCTGCCAGGTGGGGGCGCTACAGCGACAACTTTTGCGTTTCTGTGTATTTCTCCTGATCTGTCAAGCTTACTGTTAAAATTTGTTGTGGAGCTAATTCACTATGGTATGCCAAATCAAACAACATACAGACTGGTTCTACCTCTTTGCATTTTGGCCTACTATGTCTGAGTCTAAATAGAAGAATTTACACTAGCATCCTAGGATTTTCATCCAACCTATAGAAATCTGGTGTCATTCAAATCAGCAGACAGTCCATATCAAAAGGTTTTTGTAAGGTATGGCCACCAGCCACACCAAGACAATACCTGTCTCATGCTTATTTCTGTCAGATAGCTATATCTCATGCCTCCTTCAGCCAATCATGACCAAACTTGATGGTCTACTATAGGAGTACTGGGGTAAGACCCTCCAAATTTGGCACCGATTAGTCAATAGGGGGCGCTACGGCTACTGTGCGTATGTGTCTAAGGCCCAGCCTGGTTTATTAATCCGAAACATCCTTACATTTTGTAAAACCTTCATTCTTGTCAGCTTTCAGTTAAGCTCAGTCAGTACTTTTAAGTGCCTTCCATTTTTCTGCCATTTCACTCATAGAAAATTGTCGTAGTTAAATGAAATATACAGCTACACAGTATGGATTACTTCAAAAAATTGTGAAATAAACTGGCCAGTAGGTGGAGGCAATGCTCCATTTCACAAATCCCATTCAAAAGTTCAAGCATTTTCATTTGGATTATGTATTACTGTTGCTTAAATGTATGTCGTTAGGCTTTTAAAATGATGCATCACATCTTATACAGAATATTTCTGCTCAGTTCCCAATTTTACATGAAGTCCTTCAAAATGTATGGGGATCCTGGGGATTCTGTTTCAATATAATACTCTTGATTTACAGTTAGGAGTCCAAAGCATGCAGTTGAAGCCCTGCTATATAGAGCAGCTCCCAATGTAGCAATGTTCTGAATATGCAACAAAGTTTAGACAGCCTGCATAAACAAAACATCCAGTAAGATCAAGACTTACCACATTAGGTAGGCAAATGTCCATTTCTACCCACTACTCATACCATCTGACCCTAAGCAGACATTCCATTACGGGAGGTCCTGCACCGGAGGTTTCTACATTATGTCCGAAATCTCCTGACCCATTAGGGTTATACCCATCAGTATATATGTACTGTTTGTATGCTGTGGATGCCATTCTGACACTTTGGACTCATCAGAAACTGTTGCAGTTCCTAGTTATTATTATTATTAACATTATTATTATTATTGTTATCGTTATTATTATTGTTGTTGTTGTTGTTGTTATTATCATCATCATGAAATACAGACGCACCGTTAAATTGCTCACAGGATTTGCAGGTAAGCATATTCCTATGTTTTGTATCTATGACATGTCCCTTAACAAAAGGCACACACAATAAAACACTTTAGAAATCTATGCACCTTGTCACTTAACAGAAAACACTGGTTTCAATTAATACGGTGATGTCATACAATGAAAACGGTGACTGATCCAGGCACACAATGAGCTCGGCAAAATCAGGATGTGCGACCTGTATCTGTGTGATTTTATAGACATTGTGATGCTGATATTTGCTTTAACGAGAAGTTGATCAGGTGTACCTAATAAAGTGGCCAGTGAGTGGATATTCTTTTGATGGAAATCCTTACTGGGACCCAAACACTGCTCATTCCTTAATGAAGTGCAGATGAATCACTCTGAGAGCTGTGGTTCGCTGCGGGCCAGTAAGAGGGTAATGGGCTTACTGGGTCCGAAGATGGCCTGGCACTGCCCATCGTAGTGCTGGCACCGACCATTATAGCAATAGGCCCCGCCCTCCCGGCAGAGGTGCCCGTTCTGCTTGAACACGTCGGCCTGGCATAGCGGTGATGAGCCGTTACAGAACTCGGGCAGGTCGCATTCGTCCCGCAGCGGGCGGCATTCGGTACCAGCGGCCGAGAACTGGGAGGAGAGAGGAGGAGGCATGTGAATGTGGACGAGGGTGTGGCCAGTCCCACCCACAGGGTGTGCTTACACTCCAGCAGCCAGCCGAAAGGCCACAGGAGACCAGATCGGTTGAACACACCGAAAGAAAGCAGTCAGCGGCTAAGCACTCACCTTACAGTTCCTGCAGCACACGCCGTCTGCACACTGAGCCCCGGGCTTCAGCTTACAGGTCTTGGCCTCACAGCAAGGGTCCTTCTCGCAGTCCTACCATGGGTTGGGGGGGGGGCATGGTTAATGGATAAAATAGTATACATATGATCGGAACAACCCCAGGAATAACAGCTCTCTACATGGCTCGGTGTTCCAACATCAGAAACGGCAAAGGTAAACACACACATCTGTTTTTCTGGTCATTTCCAAAACTAGGCAGCATCTGGGTAAATTCTTCCCAGATGTTTGCTATGGTACACCTCAGTGAACAGGCTGAGTTATTCAAATATCGGTTGGATTAAGCTGACAAGTTGATGTCCATCCAGACAGTATAATGCCTGCTGAACTAACTGAGGGCAAAGTGCTCCCACTAGTTTTTATTAGGGTGCATTTTTAGAGTTGCCTTTCTATGGGCGCTTCCACACTGCAGGAACTTTTTTCAGGAACCAGAACCTTTATCCGGAACCTGGAAGTTTTGTCGCGTTCACACCCCAGGAACTTGGCCCGACTAAAGTTCCTCGGAGGCAATTCCGAACCACTTTTTAGTCCTTACTCCAGACTAAGTACTTTTCGTTTGAAGATAAACTATTGGACAGAGACTTACAGAGATAGCTTGCTGATTGGTTGGTGCTTACAGCCATAGCTTGCTGATTGGTTGGGGCTTAGAGCCATAGCTTGCTGTTTGGTTGACCACACACACTGACAATAACTTGGAAATTACTCGGAAGTGCATGGAAATGAGATAAAAAGTAGCGCAGCAAATGTTGAGCAGATGGAATTATTGCTGTACTTCAATTACCCATAATGCAATAACTACCTTTTTGCTCGTATCTCCAAATTTCTGCATCAGAAAATTTGATCGATAAGTATAGTTTTCCCTAATATCGCCGGTGCTGACGGTGAAAGTTGCCTGTATTCTGCTCATTAGCAGAATAAAGTTGCATCGTTTTTTATTCTGTGGAAGGCGAAAGATCAATCTGCTGCCCAGATATTATAATAAATTAAATATAAATAAAAGGCTGTGTCCCATTTTGATCATGACTGATCCTCCCAAGTAACAAGTAACAAGTAACCAACAAAATGACTTGTTCATCCACCATTGCTTTGTAGTGGTGGTAGTTTCGTATGAGATTACGTATGAATTTTAACCTGTAAGCTTTTGGCATGTTTGGCATAAAGGTCAGCATACCTGTCATGCGGTGGGAAGTGAAAATGACATGTGAACGTGGCCAGGAGCTACCAAGCTCTCCGGTCGAGATGGCCCAGAAACTAGGCTCTGGAACTTCGGTGTGAAAGCACCCTATGTATAACATAAACCCAGGCTCTTCAAATCTGGACCTCGATTCCAAATCTTCTTTTAAGTTCTCCCAGGTACAGCTAAAGGAATGCTGGAAAATCAGAAGGGCTTGCACCTTAAGGGCCATGATTGAATAGCCCTGAAATAAACAGTCTGGATTTTGCTCTAGTTGACTGTTGTGGCCTTTCTAAACCCTGCACATCATCTTTTTCTGTAAGCAACAATAAGTAGCTTTAAGCTGAAATGGAAATCTGAGGCCTCGCTACCTTTTCTGAGCCACAGTCACATTCCTCCCCAACATCAAGCAGCTTATTCCCGCAGTAGGGGGCGCTGTAGGCCTCGTCAGGCCTCGGAACGTTCAGCAGGCAGTTGCCACCACCGGTCAGAATCAACTTCTCAAAGTCATCTGAGCTGCAGCTGCTGAAATTTCGTGAGCCGCTGTTGGGGGCGGGGTGTTGGGGGGAGGAGGGGGGATGATTACCATGATAGTATGCAATTATTGCAATAATTATGGTTTGACATGAATGAGATTAAATCCTATGCCTCTACAAAAAAGCCCCAGCCAAAAACGGCTTTAAGAATAAAGTATAAAACTTTCAAGTGTCTGTACATAAAATACAAGACAATTATGCAACATTGCGAAGGCTCAGCGTGCGGGGCGGTGTTGGGGGAGAGGAGAGATCACCAAGGTCGGTATGGGCTTGGTCACCATGCCGACGGAGGCTCACGTGATCCCGGAGTTCATGATGCAGCCGGCCGTGTCACACAGGCAGCTCCGCTCGTCGTCGTGATTCATGCCCAGGTTGTGACCCAGCTCGTGGGCCACGATGGACGCCAGCGACAGGACGTCGGAACCGAAGTACTGGTGGGAGGCAGAGACGAGAGAGCCAGTGAGCAGCACAGGGAGGGTGTGCAGGAGCAGGCGGGAACTCTTACTGGCAATCCGCCTGGCCTAATGCAGCCCGGGGATAAGGAAGGGCGGGGGGGGGGCATACCGCATTGATTCCCCCTCCGTGGCTGCGGGAGCAGACTGTGCTGACAAAGGCCATGCCTGCCGTCCCACCAAAGCTTTTCTTGCTGGAAGAGACACAGCAATGAGGGGGCATGGGACTCACGCGGGACTCACGCAGGACTCACACGGGACTCACATGGGACTGACAAGGGACTCACATGGGAATCACACAGGACTCACAAGGGACTCACAAGGGACTCACGCGGGACTCACACGGGACTCACATGGGACTGACAAGGGACTGACATGGGAATCACACAGGACTCACAAGAGACTCACAAGGGACTCACGCGGGACTCACACGGGGCTGACAAGGGATTGACAGAGGACTCACATGGAGATCACATGGGACTCACGCTGGATTCACATGGTACTCACAAAGGACTCACACAGGATTTACACAGGACTCACATGACATTCACATAGGATTTATGAAGGACTTACACGGAATTCACACAGGGCTCACACGAGATTCATACAGAATTCACATAGACATGATATTCACATGTGTTTCACATGATTGACACAGGGTTCACACGGTGCTCACAAAAGATTCACATAGGACTAACACAGCACTCACACAGGATTCACATGAAGCTCACAAAGGATCCAAATGGGCTTCACATAGGATTTGTACAGGGCTCACATGGGATTCACAAAGGACTCACACAACATTCACACAGGGTTCACAGTGGACTCACACAGGACTCACAGTATGAGCTGTGCACTGTCATGTCGACGTCGTGATCCCAGAACCTGTTCCCTCCACTGGACAAAGCGACCCAGAACCTCTCCGGCACCACCTTCTGTGTTGATTAGGTTCTGCTGAGTCCAGATCTCCAGCCCGACCAAGACAACGCGGATGTTCAGAGCCAAGTACATCTGCCATTGAGAGAGAGCTGAATCGGCTAGATTTTACAGAAGCTGTAAAGCTGAGTACCAAAGCCAGATTTATAGCAAGGTGCTGTCCCCACCATGGGATCAGAACTTACACTGTCCACATAGCTGGCAAGCTGGACCATCTCCTCCCGCACAGCCGTCTGGTTCCTGTGCATGTATGTAAACTGGAGGGGGGGGTGTTTTATTCACACTTTTTAAACAGTGCATAGTAGATTCCCACAATATTTGCATGCAATTTACAGCAAAATGTCAGAAACAATGTCTATATATATATATATTGTCTATATTCTAGTTTGCACTAGTAACAATGTAGTAACGTTAGTGTAACATTGTGGCAATTGTGCCTTAAAAGCTTATTGTCTCCCAGTGCTTATCAACAACAGCATTCGAATAGTCAATGAGATTCTAGTCACCCTCTCGTTGTCAACCACCACAAACAGCTCCACAAAGTGAGTCTGGTGGAGTACTGCTCTCTTACTCTGCAAATAGAAAACACACAGTCAAGCAAACACTGTCCCTCACATACATATGCACACGCACTCGCGTCACTCACCCTGTGCGCCCGGCTGATGGGCTGGGCCTGCGTTGAGTTGGTGTGGCCATGCTCGGGGTGTGGCGTTCCACACATCAGTGGTACATCTTGCAGTCTGTACACCAAGTGCTGGAAGCTGCTAGAGTTGGTCAGGGGTTCCATCCCATAGCTGCTGTTGTCCATGTGCAGAACACCCCTGGGGATGTCGGTAAATATCCATTACCTTTTATATTAAGAGAGGTATAAGGAGAGACACTCAGGGGTGGATTAATTGTAATTTGGTGGGTGGGGGTGAAGAATTTAACCCTAAGCCCAGCATAAAGACACCCTAACAGTACCCTAACTGTCCCGGGACCCTTGTCCCAACCTCCTCACCTCAGGCCGGAGCAGATGCTAAGGGCCGCGGCAGAGCCGGGAGTGCCCTCCACGTAGCCCTGGTAATGACAGTGGTGCTGTAAGGGAAGGATAGACCATGAGGTTCGTATAAAACAAGTTAAACACCTGGCTGTAGAGTACTAAGAAAGGCAAGGCATTCCTACACCACTGAGCATCTGGCCATGTGTCAATAATGAGGCTTATTAATAAGGTTAATCAGGCACAACATCTACATACGAAAAACACATAGCCACACATTTTGCCAGAAGTGGTTCCTGTTCTTGGTCTGCCACTTAGGTGAAGCAGTGTTTCCTCTGCTTCATCCTGAGCAGCTCCCACTGTGGCCAATGGCATTGTACCTCCTCAGCGCTCACACACTGTACAGCTGCTGCCCTGTCATGCCGAAATGGCGTCACATGTTTGCAGACCCCACACAATGCAGTATTGATCCCCACTCAGCAGGCCTTTTAAAGCATAACTCTCACTAACAGCGGCATAGCCTTAAAAGGCAACATTTATCTGATTATTTCCCAGAATCCCCAGCCATGCCGAGCTTCTGAAGCATGTCCACTAGCCACCATAACCCCAGCAGATGACAGGCCACATAGCAAGAAGATGTCTGTGGTTTTATCATTTATTAAAAGATTAGTGGGGGACAGAAGGGTGAAAGAGCTCTTACGTTTACATTAAACAGATAGTGTAGCTGCAGAAGGAACATGTAAGAAGACCAAACAATTAAAAATGGTAACACTTTACAGTAACTGCTCCAACACAAGGTATTCATTATATAATTATACAGTTATAATGTTTGTTATTATCATATAATGTTCATTAATGTATATTAAAGCTGTTAAGGTATGTCAGGATGTTAAGGTGTACTTACATGCTGCTTATGAATGTTCTATGAATGCATTACAAAGGTGCACTGAACGTTCGATGAATGCATTATGAAGGTGCACTGAATGTTCTATGAACGCATTACAATGGTATTATGGAGGTGCAGTTAATGTAAAGCTTTACCTTAAATATACACTTGCATGGTATGAACGTATGAAAAAGCCTGATCCAACCTAACTGACTAGTGGTATAACTGTATATGCATAACATGCAATGCTGGTCTTAATATCGCACATCGTCCAGCCTTATATACTACAGCCATTTTTCGTGTTATTCAGCGCCAGTACCAGTTTTTATGCCGGTGGAAAAGCGGCCTAACTACATGGCTGTGTGAGTGGTGCAGTGGGGGAAAAGCGGCCTAACTACATGGCTGTGTGAGT
>JAODKN010000026.1:251287-263576 GCA_026774425.1 Petrocephalus zakoni
GTTATGGTCTATTACTGAACCGATACCGAATAGTCCTCGTCTGCATCGCGGTGCATCGTAGAAACGATTAATTTTGAAACCCCTAGCCACTAAGTCCACTCTTATACAGATGATGGCCATCTGTACTGAATGCTCTCGGTTTTAATGAACCAAGTGGTAGTTGGTAATGCACTGGGCGTAATGTGTGCCAGGTGGGCGGTGTTGGAGAATATACGAGTAAAGTATGGGTGTGTGAGTGCTCAGTAAAGCCCTTTGCCTTCATATGCTGCACAGTCATAAAGTCCTAAATGTTAGAATACACAAAGCCATTACCTGTTTTTTTCCCCCAGATAGCTTTTACATGTAATATGTATAAACCTCTTTATTAAATGTGCCATTCTGTTGCTGCTTAGCGAAAATAAAAACTTTATCTTTTTATTAATATTCGAATACATGTAGAAAATGACTTCAGCAAAATGGTCTGAATCACCGAGGCCAAAATACCCTGAACCATTTTTTCCATCACCCCACCCACACCAAAGAAAGAAACTTACTTATTTTTTTCCAGGACCACGACGCGGTCCTTCCCCAGGATGCTGATGATGTACGATACCTATAAGAGAGAAACTGACCTGAACACAGGGGAGATACAGGCGATACAATCACAGCTGCTGGCACCTAACCTGTCACCTGTCACCATAGCAACGTCTCCAGGAAGCCCTGGCCTGGGGGGGGAGCTCATAGATACACCAGGACGAAAGGGTCACGCGACCCTCTGAAAACAACTTTCAGAAGCTCCTCATAAATAAATATGGTATCAAATCATGCCAGTGAAATTGAACTAGCTGACCAGATTTGGAACGAAGTAAAATTACCCTCACCAGAATACCCCTGGAAATTTGGACATTCTATTTTCTCCTCGCTATGGCTATTCCACTGAATCCCCCTCACCCCCAGCTCTTTTATGTAGCTGTAAACAAGACTTAAAACCTTTAGACATCAGCTGCCATCATTCTGTCCTCCGTTAAATGGAAGCATAAAGTGCCAACCTGCCTTGTTCCACACCCCAACCAATAAAACTGCACACATTGCTGGAAGCCTGCAGCAGCAGAGGAGAGGTGGTGGTGGTGTGCATGTGTGGGGTTAATACTATTTAAGATCTGCAAAGAAATTGGCTAATATGTCTTAAGAGACCATCTGTCTGGAACCTGGCAGCCAGTCTTGTGCTAAGAATCCTCTGATATTGACTCATGCTGTTACTAATGCCATAAAGGCCCTCACATCCATTTGTACATTACGGCTCCAAAACTCATATCAGGCACATCAGGAACTCTATACATTAATATGAACCTCCGGGGGCAGAGGTAGAGGGTCACAAACCTGCTCCGAGGCTGCCTGGCCCACATCTCGCCTCTGTCTCTCGATCTTCCTGGGGACAGTCACTTCGTACCCAGTCAGGTGGGATGCTAGGTGAAGGACAGACCGATGTTCGTGCTTCAAGGTGATGTAAACAGGTAATGCCACGATAATATCGGGGAAAGGGCTCTGCCACGATATTATCGGGATAAGGGCATTGTAACTTTTCTCATGCTTTTTGGAGACAGTAAAGGGATACAAAAGATGCCTGTACTGTATGTGATGGGGGAGGGGGGGGGTGTTGTCTGACACAACAGAACATTACAGTCATGGTGGTGCTTGATCTGCAGCGCTGGTTACGGACAAAAAAAAAGCCAGATAGCGGCTTCCTAGATAATATATTGCCAGGCATGGCGGAGAAACGTCCCCTAAAAATAAGCCAGCCCAGGGCACTGTGGCTTGAAGTCTCCGAGGCATTCATTCTGGCAGGTGCCCCATGGCAGTAACTGCTCAGTGCAAAAGCAGGGCTACATTAAGCTATGAATGAGGGAAAAAAAGATCCCCCCCAGACACAACATGACTGCATCAAGTGCAGTAAAACATGCCTAAACACGGCGGCAGGGACAAAGGGGGAGACTCGCAGTGCCTCACCGCTGAGGAATGCTTCCAAAGCACATTGCGCTGGAACCGGTTCCCGGTACCGACGTAGGGCGTGCGGAACGCCGGAGCAAGTCATGATGCTCCGGCTTATGCACACACAACGAGTCCCACATCACCATCCCACAGATCCCACAAAGATATTACAACACAGGCTAATTTATACCGCGAATACAGGAAAACACAAGGCAGTGGCAAACGGATGCATGACTAAGCATGAAAAAATAAGCTCCAGATTACAAGGAGCCGACTACAACATCTCGTCATACCGGGAACAGTATGGAGACACGCCAGGCCAGCAACAGAAGGGCAAGCCAAAGTTTGGTAAGAGAAATAAATGTTACTTAGTAAAGAAAACACCTCTGCTGCGCAAACGGCCACGTCCAGATGTCACGATAACTCTGACACGACCGCAGAAGTGCTCAGGAAAGCTGCCCGGGACCAAACGCGAAAGGTTTCTGCTACCGCACCCAAAAGTGCGTAAACTGCGGCGGCTATAGAGACCCTGCGCAAAAAAAAAAGTGATACAAACGAATAACAAAAAACTACATTCTGATGGTGCATAATCAGCCTTGTACATCATATACTCCCACGGCTGGTTGCAATAAAGCCGATGCAGTGCCCTGCCCCTCCCGCAGACAGCAGCTCTGACCCACAGCCCAGCCGGCTTTTCTAACCCCGGCGACACACAGACGGCGTGTCTGGGCGCAGGACACAAAGCCGCCGAAGCGTAAAGAGGAAATAAAAGGCACACACCGGCTCTTTTTTGGGGGGACTGCGGCGATCTGCTCGCGCACCCGTCCGAGCAACAGAGCAGCGCAACAAAGTTGCGTAAGTTATTATGGAGAGAGGGATTATATCCCGAATAAGCTTTTTGCGCAGACATCGTCCCCGCTATAAAAAGCGAGTCAAAGGGATCTGAAAGGTAACAGCCTACATGACGGGTGCCGTGCTCCTTATACAGGACAAGGACTCGCAGAAGGAATTACAAGTTCACCATGTTCCCAGTGCGCGTTACAAGCTTACAGTCCGCAGCTACGGACACTATGGTGCAGGAGCGGAGGCTTTGTCGCGATCGAGCTTCTGCACACGCAATAAATCGCACGCCAATTAACCCAAAAATAAAAGAAAAGAAGACGACAAAGCGCTGCGTACTTACTCCCACCCCAGCAGATAAGCCCGCACACCAGAGTCCAAATAGCAGTGAGTCGCACGTAGGCTGGGAGGGACTGGCTCCCCATGGCTGTGTGTTGAAGGGCAGACTGTGATTTTCCGTGATGTCGCTCCCCAGCGCGATCGCCTTCTCCTCATAACCGGACACGCACGGGCATCGTCCTAATGGTGGCGACGCGCAGTTTGTAGCCGGCCGTTTCCGCGTCCAGGCGCCCGATCCGATCGCCAACTATTCGCTCAGGGGGCTTTGCAGCAGGAAACCCATCGGAGTTCCCATCGGCGGACTGCACGGGGCATGCGTCAGTAAATTATCCCCCCCGGGACCCATTAACTGTTTGTCTGCCCCCACCATTCAGGCCGTATCTAACGAGGCGCCGCTGCAGATTTGAGCGTGATGGCAAAGATCCGTTATAGTTAACGGTAAGTCGTATACGGATGAATTACATAAAGGGGCAATTTGGTAATAACATGCTGTTAAAAAAAAAAAAACGCACAGCCATAAGAATGCGTTGTTAATTTATAATTTATATCTTCACAGTGCAATCTGTATACAGTGCAATTTATACTTTATACTTTCAATGCAATGTTCTGTATTATGTGTATTATATATATTTATATTCTTTTGTATGTATAACACAGCCGGGGGTACTTTTTGCAAGAAAAAGCATTTCACTGTATGTTGTAGCTGCTATAACTACATGTGACAAATAAAGAATCTTGAATCTTAATTTGTTAGTTTGGTGTGCTTGCTGTGTTTGGCACATACCAATTATACTGATATTACCAGATGGATGTTATTTCGTCCTTGCTCATAATTAGGCCTAACTGCGTTGCTTGAAAATTGTATAGAGCTAATAGTAAGTACACTATGCCTAGTATTTCTCAGGCCAAGTTTATTGTGTTGGCACGTGTGGTTTTAGGTATAGTTATGAGAATAATTGAGATGTTATTAAATATATAAATCATAATGCACAATATGCCTTAATCGCGTTAAAAATGTGGTATTACACATATGTTAATAGTTTATGTTGTTGTTTATGTAAATCATGGAACCAAATTCAGTAGGCCTACCTTACATTTTATGCCCGTAACTGTGAAAATACAGTCATCGATTCTTTCAAATATTGCTCACTGTTCCTTTAAATCCGCCGACCTCGAAGCCTCGATAGGCCACTGCGAGACAGGTGGTCTTTCTGTTTATTTAGCTTATTCCTCCACAACTAATGAAGAGGCTGATGAGTGGTTATTTACTATAACCAGGTACGCAGGTGGTGGCCGGGGGGCCCCGGGGATGTTCAAAAAGCTGCTTCATAGCATTCGACTTTATTGTGCTACTAAAAATGTCTACTATATTGTATAATTATCATATGGTATAATCGAACATCTGTTTAAAAAAGCGTAAACATACTTCTTTACATGTGTTCAAATACAATATTTTAATGTTTATTTTACTTGATTAAAGTATGCACTACACAGAATTTTTTTTTAACTAGAGCGTGCCAACTTATTTAGTGGTGCGAAATCACAATGGAAGTTCGACCGAAATCTTCAAAGAAATTATATCACTAATAATTCAATAATAAATGCAACATTCACGGACAACTCAGGACGTCGGGAAAGGACCAATGAAATATATTTACGGTGTTTTGCAGTGCTTTTCCTTTGCTGTTCATTATTATTTGTAAATATTATCCAACATCATTCAAATTAAAATACAACTTTAAAAGAGCATATACCAACACATTTAACACGTTTGCTATCCCGTTGTGTTTATTTATTCAGTTACTTTTTCTTGGTAGTTAACGAATTAATGTAATAGGGCATTTACGTCAGAGTTCTCAGACTGTTAGTAAATGTAGTAACATACTTTTGATAACCAGCCAGCCGTAGATGTTACTCCTCGACGTAGGTTTGTATGGTTTCGGTGGGGACCTGTTCCTTTAGCAGTGACTTTAGCAGTGTTTAATTACCGTCTGCCTCCGTGTACCGCCCTCTAGTGACAAACAACACAAATTCAGCTACATGTCCCACCATGGAGCTTATGCGAAAGATACAAAGTGAAACATTAGCGTTCACACGCACTGAGGGATCCGTTAGCACACCGTTAAATCCCGATGAAAGCACGACTGTCTGGAAAATTGCTGATCTCTAATTTGTTTAGAGCTGTAAACACTAATAAAGGAGAAGCAGGAATTCGATTAAATGGCACATTAAATGGGTAAATTCTTTATTGGGCTTTAAAATGGAACACGAGAGCTACCCAAGCAAAGAGTATGTAAAACACACCAAAGACAATATCAGGACAGACAAATTAGCCGATTCCAAACTCATGTGCACCGTGGGTTTTGAGGGCATGAAAAGCACCCCCCCGCCCACACACACACACACACCCCAGAAGTTATGTAACCTCTTGGTAACAATCCACGTCCCCCTGCACAAAAAAAAGCACATTCTGTACAAATCTGTATAAAATTATAACAAGCACTATACATTGTGCCAGGGTATCACAATGCAAAAAAGGTATAAAACTACAAACTAATAACAGGGATCCCAAGGCACGATTCACGTGCACAGCAGTGTGATGTGTGTGTCCAGAGATCAGGAACTGAAATCAGCTGAGCTGTTAGTCAAGCAGGGACCTTCATTTCCTGGAACAAAGCAAACGAACACATGAAGTGACCGTGTTAGTTCCCTGAGACTGACCAGATCAGCTGTTCAAACCCGGGTGTGAGGAGTCTTCAGCCAACCAGTCCTCTAATTAGTAATCTAATTAGGGAGTCGCAGTGAAAACCCACAAACACACCGGCCCATTGCAGATAAGATTGGCAACCCCTGGTTTGGAGCGATCAGCAGGGTTCAGAGTGGAATTCACCCAGCGCTTGGTCACTTCCACCAGGTCCGGCAGACCCTGCTTACCACTGTCATCCTCCACAGGGAAGGCCGGAGGTTACCTCTTCAGGGAGCTGCTGGCAGAGGGGGTTCTGCGCAGCAGGCTCAGCCAACCCACCTGCAGGAGATTGCAGGAGATTATGGGAGTGTAGAACCAGGGCCCGCCCCTCACTAGAATTACCGTGACCTGGAAGTGGACAACACTAAATCTATCTTGACCATAAATTAGCTAGGTTAACTTAAGCTAGAAGTTATGATTGCCCAATAGGAAGGCTCCTTATCTAAACTCTTATTGGACAATCATAACTTCTAACTTAAGTTAGACCCAGCTGAGAAATCTTACTTTGTGGAACACGTCACAAGTGTGGTATTACTCCAGGTTCAAACGTTAAATCCTGATCCAGTTTCCAGTCCATTCGAACCAGTACTAGGCAAGACTCCTGGGAACCATGTTCATGTTATTCACTATTATTCTTCAATTTAATGCACAAACATGGCTCATGGAAGAGTGCAGTTCTTATGTCACTGCATTTGGCAGCAGAGCAGCATGGACCTGCACCAATCCCTAACCTGCCTTGGCGTCAGACAGAAGCATTTGCAATAAGGAGCCCTGCTGGTTTGCACTGTTAGTAAGCTCTTAATTAAGGCTTAACTGGTACTGTTACCCGGGGCAGTTCTAGAAGTTTCACTCTATTTATGAATATAAGATAAGCAATTGTTTAAATTACAGCAACATGTATGCTATTTGCATTTCTGGTAACAGTTTTCATGATAGAAGTTCCCCCCGTCACGCTACCCAGCTTTCTTTTCACACTGGAATCCAGTGGTAGGTTACCAGTAGCCTCACTGCCAGGCGAACTGGCATGAAGTCTTCTGTAGTATGCTACGTTTTACTTGACCTCCCTGCAAGCCTTTTAAATCCGTAATGACCATTTCCCACAGACAGGGCGTGGTTTAAAGCAGTGTTTTTCAACCGGCATGCTGCAGTAACTCGTCCAGTGCGCCGTGGAAAATGATCAAGTTCTACACAAAATAAAACAAATGAAATAATAAAAAATAATAACTTAATAATTGGCTCACTTAAAGCAGCACATCTGTTAAGCCCCATGTGTATTGAAAGGACGGGCACTTTTACAGGACTGAACAGACTTACTAAACGCAATCAGGACAAACAACTATATACAGCACATACGCAGACTGCGAAATAATGTTACTCTTTAATAGATAAATGACAAATTGTATGTAGGCTATACATGAACACATAATTAAATGTAGATAAATGACTCAAAATGACAGTAACATTTAGTTCACTCTCTTGGAGGCTGTGGTTCGAGGGACTTTTTGGGGTTAAACCCCAGCACCCATGCCCTGTGTGCATACCTGACAGCTAAATAGCCTGTAAGGCACATGGGAAAGGTAACAGGTAAATGTTAGCGGCTAACGAGGACTAGCTCGCTGATCCGTGTAGAACAGGGGTGTCAAACTCCAATCCCGGGGGGCCGGAGCCCTGCACATCTTTGGGGTTACCCTCGTTTAACACACCTGAGTCAGCGCCTCACAGCTCCTTATACTAATTACCATACAGCTCTTCAGCGCAACCATTTGTGGTGGGACAGGGAAGGAGCTAAGCTACACAGGGCACGGCCCTCCAGGCCTGCAGTCTGACACCCCTGGTGTAGAACTTGTTGGGTCCAATTAGTCTGACCTTAGTTTGTCGTATTTTGAAACGAGAATAATAATAAAAAAGAAAACTGAATAAAAGTTTCAGCAAATTATTTTTATTCCGAGACTGGGCTCTTCCCAGTTTCTCACGTTAAACACAGCTGTCGCGCTCTGCCCAGTTGCATTGTGGGATGCAGCAGGTGAGATATCACCAGTATTCTATTTTGTAAATCACTGCGACATCTTTGGCGAACGGAAGATTTAATAATCTTCCCGTACTGTGTATGACAAAAGTACTTTTTGGCCCGAATCAGTATACGTTAGTAGTATGGTATGCAGTTTCAAAAACAGCCTCAGACTGGACATGTTAGAAGTTCTCCCTCCCCCCCCCACCCAGTGTTTTGAGGGAAAATGCAGACTAAATCAGAGCTGAGTGGCAGCCTGGTGGTTTTTTGGATGAGGGGGTGCTCTCTGGGGAAATTTCTGGAAGCGTTTGTTGTGTTTGGGGAAAGATTTGGCTTTGTTATAGAGGGATTTCCGGTAAGGAGAATGAGACAAATTGCACACCCAGATTTCCAAAAGCAGGAGACATTTCTTCTGGCTCCCACATTAAATAAACCACTGGACTAGCCTGAAGACTTAGCGGCGAGCTGCCTGCCTCTGATTGAGGCGCTCGCTGACCTGCTCTGCCCCTCGGCTGCTCTAATTGGCTGTCGCATGTAACACTAGAGTGGGAAGCTGTCCAGTTAGAAAACATCCACACATTTGCGCCATCTGTGGACACTTTGGGGTAAATGGGGTGGTGGTAGTCAGGGGGGAGGGGTCATGATGAAGAGACAGAGATTTAGCTCTCCTAGGAAGAGAGACGAACATGGCTGCCAGCCCTGAACGTGTGCCAGCTTTTATTTTAGCTGCATTTGTTTCAGTTCCTCCCCTCTCCTCCTCCTCCACACTCCCACTCCCTCTGTCTTTCTCTCGCTCTCCTCCTCTCCCATCCCTCCATCTTGTGCCTGTGAGTAAGCTCATGTCGCACACCCAGAAAGGTCACAGATACAGAGGCCTGTACTGCTCCAGTCTGGGCCAAATCGGGAACAGCTCTCGCACCCGTGACTCTGCCAGCGTGTGTGTCCCAGCACAAGTGGTCACCTGTGTTCAGATGTGGATGCATGTTTGTGTATGTTTGTCTACATGTGTATATGTATGTATGTTGGCAAGTATCAAGTCTGTTTATGTATGTATACAGAATTATCGCCCCCCGTGACTGGAAATGCACTACAATAATATGAAAATAAAATATATATCATTATTATTTTTTAAAAGTATTTTAAGTGCATTTCCAGTGAGGGGTGCCAAAATCTGGGGAGAACACTATGTTCGTATGAGTGGTACCTGGGTCTTGTCAGAGCAGATGGTGAGCGACTTTCTGAGGGAAGAAGTCTTGTGCTGTCTGCCTGCCGTCCTTAAGTTCATTTTGGACCCGGCCTTGGGGAGCGGATCCCTCGACCCAGGAATCTGGTGCTTCTGAGACTGGGCCGCAGAGCCTGTCACCATCTCCCCTGCTGAAAACCGAGGGTACAGTCAGCTGGCCCACACCTGGCACCGGCTAATCTGAGCGCAGCTGTCCCCGAGCAGACAGGGCTGGGTCACAAAGCAACAAACGTCCAGGTTCTGAAACCCAGCCCTGGCCTTGTGCTTGTAAATCACAGCACCATAGATCTGAGCAGAAACAAAGCTGGCTCACAGGTTCACTGTGGACCCCAAAGCAGAAAGTTTATCATGCATGTACTCTGTTATGTGCACCCTACACCTTGGGTTCAACCTAATGCATGTGCTACTAGATCAAAATATATCATGGTCAAAGAGAAGTTCAGTTCCCAGGTGGCATCGTCGTGTTTAATGAACTTAGGAACAGCTTTCAAACCAATACGGGAAGCTCCTCATATCGGAGTAATGCTTTTGCTAAAGGCGAACTGCTTTTCACCAGCCAAATCCAAGCTGTTTTGCTCATGGAAAAAGTTCCTCCCTGCTGTTTTTAATGAATAAAAAGTATGACTAATTGTAAATTGCTGGGGTGTTTTGTGGAGTCAACCATGGAGTTCGTTTCAAAATAAGAGCCCCCCCCCCACACACACACACACACACACTCACACTCACCTTGGCAGAGCTCTTCAGCAGTGCTGTACCGGTTCCAGTTCTCTGGTTCTCTTTTGGCCGCACTTCTTGAGTGCTGGACCTAACACGGGCGAGACCGCCGTTGTTTATATGGACAACATAGGCCAGCTTTTCGTCTGGGCGTGAGCAGCAGAACGTGGCTGGTGATTAAACAGGGTCTCGAACTGCAATGTTTCCCCCCCCGCTCCAGATGGGACGCACCACAGATGTGTTACAGTGGACCAGATGAGGTGGGCTTGTGCCGTGCCGCTCTTGGACGGAGTCGGCAGCGTGCGTGTCGGGGGTGGGAAGCATGTGGTTCCTCAGGCTTCTGTGGGACAGCGAGAGCACAGAGGCTGTGTGAGCCGGGATTAGTCGGCAGGCTTCTCCGATCCAAGCCCTTTTTCCCATTGCAGCTGTGAGTCAGATGGGGTCAGAGGGCTCCTCGGCCATATGTGTTCCCAGGAGCGACTGTAGTAAGTCGGGGTGTGGCCGCTGTGCCCAAACGGCCTGTTGTGACCAGACAGCGGGCGTGGCGGCACAGCAGCTCGCCTCAGGTCATTGTGGGGAGGCGGTCCGTACCGGGCGGCCCCTTGCTGCAGGAGAACAAGCCACCGCTGTCTGTCCTCCTCACTGCTTGCCTAGGAAAACACGGAAACAGCTACTGTGATTCTGGGGGGCACTTTTCCACAGCTCTGAACTTATCTTACAGAGGCATTCGGCTCGCTGACTATTGACTCTTGACTATTCCCGTAGACTGTTCATGTGGACCCCCACAGTCACAGCCCAGCACTTTGGTGACTCAGCAGAGGTGGAGTGTGGCTCAGGAGGTTAGGCCTACTAACCTCAGTAGGTTAGGTTAGTGCCTGTGATCAGATGGCTACTGGTTTGAGGCTCAGCAGAATCGTCAGATCTCCATTGGGCTGCTGAGCAAGGCCCTAAACCCTCTGAAATGCTCAAGGGGTCCTGGAAAACTGGCGTGACCCTGCAGTCAAAGCCCAAGCTTTGCTCTCAACTGTATATATGTATGTTTGTCTCAAAAGAGAGGAAGATGGGATATGTGAGAAATGTACTTGTTCAAAGTATCATCATTATTATGTTATACTTTTCACAGTACAGGTTATTTGCTATTTAATCAAGGTCAGTTACATATTCTATATTTAAATACTTTTCCTTTGTGAAAAGCTCAAGGTAAGTCAGACTAAGCCGCACACCCTATAATATTAGATTTGTTCCCTTAACGGAAATTACTGATGAAATAGTTTAATAGCAGCAAACCCTTGAGTGCCGAAGTGAACAGGAATCAACTGGCCGGAGGGATGCTTCATTTACATTAATTCCTGTATCAGTTATACCTGCTGGATTCTCCTGGGATTTATACCTCTAGGATGGCGAGCTGGTCTCCACACCGGGTCACGGTGATGCGGGGGGCGAGGGGCGTGTCGGGGCCGGGCCGCACCTCGCAGCCGCGCAGCGGGAGGCTGTGCCACGGGCCTGCTTCGCTGGCCTCGTCGCGGGACATCCTCAGGGCCCCGGCTTCCATCTGGCACCACAGCGTTTGCCACTGGCAGTGCATGAACACACTCAGGAAGCCAGGGGGCGCTGTGGGAGACACGCACACCCGCAGATACACACACAGTCTTACTCCACTCGTCTAAGTGTGAGGTCACCCCCCTTCCAAACACAAACACACCTGTGGGCTTTTCACTGGCGGCAGCTTCTGTTGAGCGGGAGTCATCAGGATGTGCGGCCCTCATCTGTAACAATTGGTGCATGGATACACTCAGGGTCACACACATGTCAGCATGAGAGCTGGAAACCAAGACATGGACTGAGGACAGTACCGTTCCGCTCGGCTGGTGGTGAAATGGACCCTGTTTTTATCAATGCCGGTCATCAATTCGCTCCAGGTTTGAAATATATATAATTTTACATGTTACGTGCAGACATGCAGGTCCTGGGATGGATTGTACTGTTATAATTTGTAAATCCCTTCAGTAAAATAGCTCTTCTTCAAATGGGCAAAAATACAAAATGATAAAAGCTTTGCAGATAAATATATATAAATGCAGCCTACTGTAGCCTAGACTGGATTTTCTAAAGTGAATCTGGAAAAAGGCCAGAACCCAGACTATATAACATATGTAAAGTGAACAAAATATAAGATTACAGAAGGGTTATCAGGGTAAGCAAACATCAATAATATAATATCTCAAAATTTATTAATTAGTTACAGTGATGATAGTTGAGTACCCAAAAGCCAATAAAAATTTGGGAAGGAGCCATATGTAGGAAGAGACGTCATTACCCTGCTGGTGTGTTGCTGAACAGAGAAGCTATGTTCAGAGCTGCTCACCTCCTCGATCACCTGGGACAACACATGGATGGACAAGGCAAAAACTCATTTAATCAAGGACACATG
>JAODKN010000026.1:263676-279038 GCA_026774425.1 Petrocephalus zakoni
GAGCTGCTCACCTCCTCGATCACCTGGGACAACACATGGATGGACAAGGCAAAAACTCATTTAATCAAGGACACATGGAGAGGGTAAGGACCCAGTTAATCAGGGGTACGCGGAGAGGGTAAGGACTCATTTAATCAAGGATAATCGGAGAGGGTAAGGACTCATTTAATCAATGATACGCGGAGAGAGTAAGGACTCATTTAATCAAGGATACATGGAGAGGGTAAGGACTCATTTAATCAAGGGTATGCAGAGAGATAAAGGACTCATTTAATCAAGGGTATGCAGAAAGATAAAGGACTCATTTAATAAAGGGTATGCAGAGAGAGTAAGGACTCATTTAATTAAGGGTATGCGGAGAGGGTAAGGACTCATTTAATCAAGAATACGTGGAGAGGATAAGGACTCATTTAATCAAGGATACGCGGAGAGAGTAAGGACTCATTTAATCAAGAATACGTGGAAAGGGTAAGGACTCATTTAATCAAGGGTATGCCAAGAGAGTAAGGACTCATTTAATCAAGGGTATGCCGAGAGCGTAAGGACTCATTTAATCAAGGATACGCGGAGAGGGTAAGGACCCATTTAATCAGGGTACGCGGAGAGAATAAGGGCTCATTTAATCAAGGATACGCAGAGAGGGCAAGGACATATTTAATCAGGGGTATGCGGCTGGAGCCCAGGCCTCTAGCCATTTTCATTTAATTACCCAGAAGGGGAGGGGTTAGAACCACAGGGTCGGGGTGTTAGGCTTTTTTTCTTTTCTGTCTAAGACTGGGGTGAAATGTTGCTGCAATGTTATGGTAAACACCTCCAAACCTTCCGCCACTCCTGGGCCTGGGGCCAGCTGTGGAAGCCCAGGACCAGGGTTTGGGAGCTGGCCAGCACCTTCAGCTGGTGTGGCACCCTCCCTCTGGGCTTGGACCTGCAGATCACATGGCAGCCTGCCAGACTCAGCTCCAGCAGAGGACGGAGGTCCCTCGCACACCTGTAGCACTGGGAGAGAGGGCACAGACATGGGTGGAAGTTCTCCCTGTAGTCCTGTGTCAAGCTTTGTGTTTAAGTTTGGGTTTTAGGAGATGGTGCTGGGGGTGCAGTACCAGCAGGACGTGGCTACGGATGACAAACAGCTGTTTGCTCCACTGGCCAAGCCAGCGTCTCCTCCACAGAAAGCCACAGAGACGGGCCTCCAAGGCAGGATGGAGGCATGGCTGCGAGGTCGTCCACTTCAGGTAGTGGGCCCGGTCCTTCACCAAGTCCTCCTCTTCCTCCTCATCTTTCTCTTCCCCATATGACTCATACAGGCTGCCATTGGAGTCTGCTTCAAGTGCGGGGGGAAAAGGGATGCATGCTTACTTGGGCACACACACACACACACACATACACACAAATCACGCACTTTAAAAGGCACTCAATGTTCCCCACGAATCCAAAAGAAAGGAAAATTACTCAGTAAAGAAATGTGCTGAACTTTTGCAGCATTCAGAGAGCTACTCACACAATACAAGAACTGAAAAGAAAATAATGTAAAACCTTTTTAACAAACCAACATTACACTAACCAAGCTAACCCACAGGCACTTCAGGTGACCTGATAGTACATACCTGTAATCCCAGTGACGGGGACAAGCAGCTCTCTCCTCTCATGGCAGAGCTTTTCCAAGCCAATATGGAAGAAAGATGGCTCCGTGAGATTTGGGTTCTGAAGCAGTGAAGTGGGAGAATATTATTATTTCCAAATTTACAGTGAAATAAGGAAAGCTTTGTATACAGGCGTAATGCTTTTGCTAACAGCTACGCACAAACAAGTTCATCCAGACAACATTGCTAGGAGGGCTCTGGCCTGTCCTAAGTAGCATAGGAATCCCCCAGGGTACCAGCCCATTGCAGAGCATGCACACGCGCACACACACACGCGCACACACACGCGCACACACACACACACACACACGCGCACACACACACACACAGACTTGCATGCCTATCTAAATGGGGAACTTCCATTCATTTCTAAGGGGAAAAACCATAATCCTAATCACAACACCCTTAACCCCAACCCAGCTCAAACCTTAACCATAACCAACCCACATACAAGACTTTGGGCATTTTTAGTTTTTTGATTGCATTCACAGATTTTTATAAAACTGAGGTTATCCAAATGAGGACCTGAACAAATGTCCCCAGAAGTAAGGAAGTTTTAGATTTTACCTCACTTTGGGGACATTTTGGTCCTCAAATGTGATCTATGCAAACCCACACACACACACACACACACACATTTGTATTCACATCTTTGTAGGGGCCATCTATTCATATCTATGGGCATAACCCTGATCCCAACAATGACAACCTTAACCCCTACCCAGCTGTAACCTTAACCATAAGTAATCAAACAAAATAGAAGACTTACAACATTTTATTTTTTTGATTGCAGTCACAGATTTTTATAACATCCAGTTTCCCCTTGTGGTGACCAAAAGGGAGGTCCCCACAATGACAAAATAACAGGTTTTCATCACATTATGGGGACATAATGGCAGCAATGGCACCCTTAACCCCTACCCAGCCCTAACCTAATATGTAACCAAACAAAATACAAGACTTACGACATTTAAATCTTTTTGATTGCAGTCACAGATTTTTATAATATTAAGCTTCTCCTTGCTGTGACTGAAAAAATGGTCCGCACAATATAATATATACTTAATCGCCCCCTGCCCCCCCCCCCCCCCGACCATAAACACAATACACAAATCATCAGATAAATCACATAAAAGTAAAAATCCAAAAATAGCAAAGCAAAAACTGAAAATAAGTAATTGATAGACAGTTCCTGGGAGTGTTTATAAGAGCCTGGACAGCGTGGGACAGTGTTCCTACAGAGAGTGGGGTGAAGGGGGCTTCCAGCCGTGGGTTTGGTATTCATCCTGTTTGCCCCCCCCACCCCCCTGTTTCCCTCGCTCTTTCCCGTGACCTTCAACACCATGCAACTAGGGGGACTGGGTCGGTCATAACCACTGGGTGGCACAGTAGCATTGCATCATCTGTTTTAGACAATATAATTCAATAGTGAGCATGATTCCACTAAACTCATGACTGTAGCGTGGGGTTTGGGGATTAAATTATTTTAATTACAGCCCAATTATTTGTAAAGGTCTGACTGATCAACTACATAGATATGGCCAACGTGTCATTCATTTATATAGGGTCCTTTAAAAAGGCACCACTTAAACACGCCAAAAGCTGAGATCCACATGATGTAATGAACAGACTGCACCTAACTTCAAAAACAAATGACAATATTAAGCCTGGAAATTCACAATATGTATAATCAGTCCTCTAGTGGATCCCCAGTGTACCAGCAGGGGGCGATCAGCACCACAGGCAGACGGTAACCATGGTTTCGTCATCGTCGGCCACAAGGAGCACCAATGCCTCAACCAGCGGGCAGGTCAGTCTCCCTTAAACTGGTCAGAGAGATGGAAAGGGCAAGCTAGTGGGGCAAAATGATAAACCAGTGAGCACTGAAAGACAGCCACCCTAGTTGGACTGCTGCCTCACGACTGACCCTTTTTCTTTCTTAATAAACCTCCCCCCTCAAAGGGTACACGCCTGCACCCTCATCTCCTACACCACATTGCTTTCCATACAGGCT
The DNA here is from genome assembly GCA_026774425.1 of Petrocephalus zakoni. Lineage (NCBI taxonomy): Eukaryota > Metazoa > Chordata > Actinopteri > Osteoglossiformes > Mormyridae > Petrocephalus > Petrocephalus zakoni. The sequence continues at coordinate 267,331 of JAODKN010000026.1, forward strand.
ATAGTGCTCCAAACCTTTCAAACTATCTAAAATACATACTAATATGCTTCCAAAACATAAAAGATTTTGCAATGAATTAAGTAACTAACTTTAATTAACTAAGGAGAGTTAAACTTAAGTAGGTAACACTTAAGCAACTTAGTAACGCAGTTAAAAATGATCAACTTATACAATAACTGCTTGAAATATATGAACCATTATGACTGGTTAATGATGAATGAACACCAGATTGTTAGGTAACTTTCTGGTTAATTAAAACATTAAGTAAGAGTGTGCAATTGCATTATTTGTACCCTGTCAAGTAACATGTTACCGAAATTCTTAATTCCTGACGAGCGCTTATTCATGGTTGAACACTGCATCCCTTTAGCAGGAATAGGAAGACATTCTGATGTAATATTGAGCAAATAAACGCAACTTCTGATGTGTGACGGGCAGAAGGACAAGCAGCCGGAGTGGAGTCCCAAAGTCGGAATCCGTCCTGGGTAGACTGGAAATACTTTCCAGTGGTCAGGCAGCATGATGGCAGAGGTCTGGAGTAGGTGGGATGTGGGAGAGCTCACTGGGAGTTACTGGCTCTGACCTCATGCTGGACCAGAGAAGATTCTGTGTTTCTCAGAAGCCACACTAAGCCAGTAGTGGGCGGGGTAGTGCTGTTTTATTAACGTTCAGGTAGCGCTCTGCTAACAGCATTTGGGCCAGGCTGAGGAATGGGACAAGATGATCGTGCCAGGAAAGTTTTAGCCAAGGCCACCTAAATCGATTTCTGCCTACCATCGGGCAGAGTCTGCATGGCTATAGCTCTACACCACCACCCCCGCACCCCCCCAGGCCACGCCAGCCCAGGCAAAATCCATTACGAAGTTGAAGGCAGCAAGACACCACCCACCAAGAAAAGCCACAACCAAATACTGTGAATCTGTGCACACAATTGGGAAAATATGTTGAATTAATTCAGATTAATGCATATTAAAAATAGTGTAGCTATGGTAGTGGAGCTAAATGACACCTGCATACCAGAAACATAGAAATATGCAATGTGTTACGACACCCTGTTGGTGGCGCTAGCCTCCTCTAGTGCTAGAGAGCAAATAGTCAGTAAAACCAGCTGCTTATCAGAGAAATACTTCAGTCATATGCCCTGACGTTTTTTGTCAGGGTTTCATAATGGTTTGTGTGTTTTCTATAAGTGTTTGTCTCAGAACAAACCAACTCATTGTTTTGGAACTCTGTGGGATACTATTAACTGGAGTCTGTTAGCATGTGTAGACCACTCAGGCAAGAATACACTGTATAGCAAAACAAACTAGTGATTGACTCAGAGTACTGCAGGACTTTTTGGCAGTGACATGACCATGGCTGTCAGGCAGTGCTAGTGAGATGTGAGTGTGGCTCAGTGGGTTAGGTCGCTCTATCTGTGGTGAGGTGGCCAGTTCAACTCCTAGGGTCACCAGACTGATGTGAACACTGGGTCTCTGAGCATGGCCCTCACTCCCCAGTTACTCCAGGGACTGTCTGACCCTGCTTTCCCCCAAAAAATGTATCTCTTTGGGATAGAAGCATTTGCTAAGTAGGATGGAATATCTCTACCTTCCTATTGCTACCTTTAGTGGCAATGGGTGTCAATACCTTGTAAGAGCTTGCTTATGTTACACTGCCTCCTAGAGGCTGGGACAGACTATAGCATTTTGACACTAGTGGTCCGTCAGGGCCTCCAGGGTCTTCTCTGAATACACTGACAGATTGCAGAAGTCAATGTATTTTTTATAATGTTATTTTTCTTACATTTTTTGCATGAGCTGTTTGACTAAATGTGGCACCTGCTTTTGCTGATGATTGAGATGGTGATACAGCAGACACAGCAATCTCACTCAGCCCAGGGGATTCCCTGAACCCGGCACAATATCATTGCTGAAGAGTACTGTGCAGAGTGACAGCAAAACTGACCAATCAAAATGGGTTATGTGGAGGTTGGGAACATCACAGGGTATTCCGGATGTTCTGTAGAAGGGCCAATGACAACTAAGATGTAGTGGTGAGTATGTACAGGTATACGATGTAAACCTACCTCTATACAACTGATTTACCATATACCCACTTAAAAATTGTCAAAAACGCACATCAAAGGAGAAGTACGCATACGATGTTACACTGTATACCAGTATACCCACCTATAAAGACACCTCTACACCACTGATGACAATGTTTTTAATTGACCAATCAGAGACTTGTGGAGATCGTAGCGAATTCTGGCGAAGGTGTTGAGGCAGAGACTGATGTCATAAGTGATTTGTTAACCATACCATTTAGCCGCAGAAATTTCACGGAAAAAAAACTGAAATAATAACTTTCAGCTGGGAGCGTTCGGAAAGTTTTCCGAAGTGATTTTTTTTTTGGCCTGGTGCACGTGCACCCTATGCACTCGTGTGTGCGATCATACGTGTGTTTGCATGAGGACTCACTCCTTTCAGCGGCCAGTCAGGAGTAGAGGGAGAGGAGGATTCTTCAGCCAGACTGAGGCCTGCCACAGGCGAGAGAAGGCCATCTGCAATACAAGACCAGCACAGATGCTGCATAATGACCACCAATTACGCTGAGCCAGGCAGTGCAGCCACATAACAGAACTTCTAGGACAGGACAGAAAAGGTAACCCAGCAACGTGCCATGGAAACACACCTGTGTCTGCTGATCCATCTATCTTCATCTGGCTGGTAGTGTCCCCTGATGGACACGTCATGATCATGTACTCAGTATCCTCAACTGGTAAAAACAAACAGAAAATCAAGAAATCAAGCATCATTGCTGGCAATATACACTTGGGTTACTTTTTACGACTTACAAATGAGCATTTTCTGTGACACCAGATTTATCACGCTATTTTCCCTAAAACCACATACTTGGTGCATCTTCCAGTGTGGACAGGAGATCAGAGATGGATCTCTTTTGTGCCTGAGCGAAGGGAGTGAGAGTCTCTTTGTCCAGAACCAGTAGGAAGGCCCGGAGGTCCAAGACGAGCTGGTTCAGCACTTGGGAAAGAGGGATCATATACGGTCATGGACATTCCTGCAATGTACATTACAATGCTGAGAGAAGCAGGCTCAAATTCTCAGTAATGTTAGTAGAGGATGGATTTGGGCTTTCCAAAAACGTACAGTCTGACAGTCACCATGGTCATGATCCATGATCCACATGGTCCTAGAATCCACTTGAACGCAGACAAAAGCCTTCATCATAACAAAAGGGGCTCATGTGAAGGCAAAGCTGTATCTCAAACTATCAGAAAGTCAAGCAGATGTTGCGTGGCTAGAAACGGAGGAAGAACTTAGCACAGGGCTCACATGGAGCACGGAGAAGGTCTCGCAGAGCTCACATGGAGCACGGAGAAGGTCTCGCAGAGCACGATGTGTGTATGGCTGACGGTGTACGCACTTGAGGCAGGTGGCTGGGGTGAACGTTTGGACGGCCCTGGGGGAATGTTATTGTTCTGATCCCAGTTAGAAACGAACCCAGCAGCTCACTAAGTTTTTATTGGGCGGCGAGACAGAGAGCGAGCCGAGCCGTTCCCACAGACAAAGAAACGGAAAATGGAACATCAGCAGGGGGAAAAACATCCAGCTGGGATTCGGAATTATTACCTGAAACACAAACTCTAGGGGACTCTAGGGGGAAATTAAAATAAATAAATAAAAACATATTGTTTTAGATATTTCCACAGCAATAAAATAGCTTTACATTGTTACTCATTCACACTCAGTTTTACTGAAGCTACATGTGCTGCTTAGCAACCCGTACGCCGTGGAGGATGTTTAGATTGCCGTCCCCCTGACCTCTGACCTTTCCCCACGCTATACTGCCCCAGTTGTCAGGCTGTGGCTATAGCAACTGTTGGCATGCCAGACGTCAGTTGCTGTTACCATGCCAGACGTCAGTTGCTCTTACCACGCGAGCATCGTGAAAGCTACACGCTTCTGCAGCATCCCAGTGTCCCCTTGGGCATTGAATTTGTCTGTAGCTAATGTTACTATGAGACACTAACTACTCATTCCACAAAGCGACAGCTCCAGTGCCTATGATTCCAGGCTGCAATTCCACCCCCAACCCCCATTATTATGTCCTCTCCTCCATTTTCATTCTACACCTCCTAGTAAGAGCCTCTGAGAGCCCTCTGCTTTCACCCCCCAAGCCTCAGACACCTTCCTAGGTTTGCATTTTTCAATGCCATAGAGATGTGGGCCTTCTTGAACTTGCTACATGGCTTGTCGTTGGAAAACAGAGAGGATTGTAGAACGTTATAGAATGCAAATCTTGTGAGTTTACCCTAGACCAAGCAGGAAACAAACTGACGGCATGTTTATGACTAGTGGTGACCTAAGCAGACAGTGACCAATCACAGTCTTCCATAATTCCAGAGAAGGCCGTCCCTCTGGTCACATGGTTTCAGAAGATGGGGGGGCACTCTTCCAGAAATCAGATGACAAATGACATGAGAGACCTTGCTGGCCGTGAGCAGATCCCACCCCCAAGTATTACTCACCTTTAGTTTATGACAGAGGTTTTGGGGGGCATACAGCTGTGAGCAGGCTCATTACAGAACCTAGCGTCAATTACGCTGGGAAGGTTTTCACATTTTCATAGTTATGACGCTGCCCTGTTGCGTAACTTCTCACATTTGGATGGAAAACGCATGTTGGCTTTCAGCTGGAAATTACTTGGTGAAAATGGATATCCAACAAAGAAGTTCCACTAAATTTAATTCCCTGACTGGTACTTTGGAACTAATGGTCCTGAATAACTAAACTCATATCAGGGACTCAGGGTTTAATGAAGACCACTTTCAAGTCGCCAGTGATAATCAGCCGTGGTTTGGGACCAGCCTTACTCAGGACCCAAGACTGACCGGGGATCGTTTTTTTTTGAGTCCCATAAACCTACGAGGGGCCACAGAACTCAACTGAGCCCACAATGCAATGATTTGGGATGCGCACCACTGCAAGGACATGTCTTTCTGGGTCAGGAAGTCTTTTAAAAGCCTGCCAGTTGGTGTGCTGATGAAAGCTGAAACGGCAAAGGGTAACACTTTTACTTGGTGAGTCAGGGAGTTCAACAGTTAAGAGGTCTGATTTCAGCTCCAACCTCAGCACGAGGGCCCAGCTCAAACTATCAAATACATAAAGAGCAATATTAATGATATCTGCCATCATTTATAGAAACAGATTTTGAGGCTTTATTTGTGACATGTTGTGTGTTGCTAAATCCTATTTTAGAATAGATTTTGATCATTATTTTCATCTCCCCATGACCCGGACCAGGATAAGCAGATAGAGGATGGATGTATTATTTTCATCTGTTTATTTCATCAGGTTGCAAAGGATCCTTATAGCGAGCGAATAAGTAACGCAGGGCATCACATTTTTTGCTGCCGTACTTTTGGGTGGGTTATTATCAGCTGGATGCAATGGGGTGTTTACCTGTCCACCGGACTCCTTGAGTAAGGAGAACGGGTAGGACCTGACTGAAGTAACTTAGACAAATACGGAAAATGAGAGCCAAGCTCAGAATTATCACTGAGCGAAATCTTTCAGGATGAAACCGGCCCAGCATGCCTTGATTTTGTTTTACTTTGTTTAACTCTACATTGCTCCAGCAGCCACAGCTGTGCAAAGATACCAGTGCGATTACACTATCCAGCCCCTGTTTCATGAAACCGACAGACATATTTCCTGGATGAAAAAAGAAAAGAAAAAAACAACATTTTCACACTGATATATCGCTAAGTGCGGCAGTGGTACAGGAGTAAACCTAGGCCTGTCCCAACAGCATTGAGATCTAACACCCACTTCATAATAATAAACGCCAGTTTGCACGTCATCTACTGCTCGCAGGAATAATTTCATCACTGAGTTTACGCAGTTTAGATATATTGTTTTTATAGATGTCACGATAGTCGCAGCTACTGAAAGCTTTTTTATTGTGGCGTCGTAATTTACAAGTCATTATATTTAGGCCTAAATATTAAATACTTTTGCTTTGGTTTTGGGACCATACTAAACGCCCACACAGAATGATAAAAAAAATTAACAGTATTAACAGGTAAACAACGTACTTGTTCAAGTCGTGAATTTTATATTGGTGTGCTAATAATGGGCTAATTAATTACTAAATTAAGGGGGGGGGGGGGTGTTCTAAACCTCACTGGTGATTGCTGACTGCTTACGGGCAATATAGTAACTTAGATTAATTACACTCTTTACGAATCTAGTTTAATGATTCACATTTATGCAACTGTAATTTACAAATGCAAATTTCCCCGACTAACGGATAGCATAAAAAAGTCCGCCAGACACCATCATTTTCCGTAAATGAGCCCATATAAATCAGAGCCGTAGTAACTGTAACTGAAGTAACCATTTCACCGTTTTACTGCTGCCTGGATAATTCGCCAAAGCACCGAGAACGTACCGTTATTTACACAGCAGTAGTATCATGTTTGCTTCCAGTTTTAAAATGAGTGTCGCGGTTTACCTGTCAAGTACATTAAACCACAAGTAAGAGATTTCGAAAGTAAATCCTGTATCTGAAATATCCCGCAATGGGACGAGCCATACCTTCCGGTCTGTTCATTTCCAGGGTGGTCTATAAGCACGCCGACGGTCCCGCTTCGTATGTCATGGTCTGGATGTATAAATGCCGCCTCTGTACCTGGAGGCTTCGCACTTTCTGAATGAACCGGGAGTCAGGACGCCGTAATTACTCCGAAATACTCTCTCTCTCTCTCTCACTCTCTCTCTCTCTCCCTCCCTCCCTCTCCGGCGCTCTCGCATCAAAATTACTAAGTGCAACATTTTAAATACCTGCAAATCACTGAAAATATATGCGCCACATATAGAACAAATTCCTATATATACATATATGAGAAAATAGGATGATATATATTTCGGTGTGCATTTCTGATATATTTTTATTTCAGAGGAGCTTCACTTGAATAAATAAACTAAAATACGTGGGCTTTCAGCTGGAACATCAACCTTTCAAAAACAATGTGGCGATGCCATAAACGTTTCACAGCCTATATTGCATTCGATTATTGGAATAGCGGCCACCGTGAAGAAGAATTCTGCTTAACTGCGAAGAATCCAAAGTATTGTGTAGCCGGGGGGCGGGAGGGCGTAAAAATCACAGGGACATCGCCTCACGTCAAAAACAAGTTTAATCATCGATCATTGTTAAATGATGATTTTTTTTTAAATAAACATTTTTTTAGTCTATTTTGTAGTTGTAAATACACATCAAAATCAGATAAACAAACAGAAAGTATTCCACCAAAACATGAATCCACCTGCATGAACTTGTTAAAGGTAAAGACGCGTCGGTCTGCGCTGAGATTTCAGGTGTTAGCAACAGAACTATAGTGCTTTATACATTTCAGCCGATGCACTAACACAGAGTCGCTAAGCTAGATATTTTAATGGCGCGGTCCAGCGTCTTCGTCGCCCATGCCCGTACAGTGGCATTGCCCCGGATGAGATGCACTAGCTTCGGACCGAGCATTGTGGTTAGTCTGCGGAGCCTTTAACTTTAGGCTTCCCGGCTGGTCCCCTCACCTTCCATTAGTCCCGTATGCTCTGCCGGGGAGGGCTGGACAGACGCGAAACACTCTCCGCACGACAAGGACCTAATATTCCCATATGCCTGGCAGCTGCAGTTACACTGACGAGAAACGAGATACAGTGGCGTTGACCTTCGATACGACTGAATATGGTTGTTTTCTATATAAATGTCTTTTAGGAACCCATCTTTAGTTATTAATGCGTTATGACTTGCTGAATAGGGCAGTGCCACCCACGGATGCCTTGTCCTTTCCCTGATTTTGCATCGGGTATTAAATTTGTTTGACTCCCCCCTCCCACCCCGTGAAAGAGTCGGAGGTGCTTATGCGGAGCGAGGCCCCCACTCCAGTCAAAAGAGCGACAGCCGCTTCTTGAGGTCGTTCCGTCTCCAGAGTGACAGCCGGTCAAATTCCCCGATGGACATTCCAAACAGCTGCTCAAACTCTTCAGGAGCCAGATGTCTCTGGGGGGAGAGAAACCGTCGGTGCACATTTGTTGCCTCGAGACAAATGCAGCTTTGATGTTAAACCATGAGAAATGAATTTCACGCAATTTAAGCAGGTTTCATTTTAACAAATTGTCCAGTAAATGTTAAATTGTAGTATCACATTGATTTTAACATTTTCCAGTATGACTAAAAATCTGAACAATGACCTAATTACACACAGAAAATCATACACACGTTAAGAATGGTGTATATTGTTGTACACATGCATACATATTTTGATATGTATTTTTGTAGAAGAGGAACCTCATACGTAGTGAGGCGTATTGCTGCAGCCAGCAGCTGAATGCCAATATTGAGTGTCAAACAGACAGGGCAATGTGGGAGGGTTTATAACAAGGGGTCTGTTATAACCTGATAGCCTAACCCTAACCCTCGTTATAAACCCCGCCCACCCCACAAGATAAACCCCTCCTACTTGACATTGCCCCTCCCACTTGACACTGGACTTCCCGCTGCAGTGATATATACTTGCATACAAATCCTACCTCCAGTCTTGTCCTGTCAACCCCAGGTGGGAGCTTATTGCGCCCCCTATTGGTCACAACCAGCATTTCATAGGGATAGATCTGTAAAGAACAAATGAGATTATACTGCAGTTTGATGTATAGTTCTTCACCAAATATGTGTCGCTGACGTAATATGATAAAATCACAGCAACTGGCTATTAAAGACACTGCTGTGAATCATCACTTGGCTACTAAAGACAATCATGTACTGTATCTACCTACGAGCTCAGAACCAATCAAGACCACTATTCAGCTTAGAGTTTCTAATTCTTCCCACTTCTAACTGATACATATTCACACACACCTAGACTGGTGCCTTGAACACTATACCACCCATTGATTTGCAAACACTCTGTTCTCACCTTCTGTTCCAGTATGCTGGGCAGAGAGTTTCCTCTGTCCATCCTGCCCCTCTGAGACTCTCCATTCTGCAGAAACACCAGACACCAGACAGGACAGGAACAGGAGTGAGCAAAAGACACCCATACCTGCTGACATTTCATAATGCTACAGAAGTGTTACATCAGTGTCGGTCTGACATAGAGTTGGATGTCTCGAGACCGGTCTTGAGACCACTTTTACGTGGTCTTGGTCTTGTCACAGTCTCGACGGTCTTTGGTCTTGGTCTCGGATCCCTCGCTCATGTCTTGGTCTCGCTGTCTTGGTCTTGCTGTCTCAGATCGACATAGTAGTCTGGAGAGTTGGAGCCAACAGCATCTGTTTTCTCTCTCTCCCTCCTCTCTGAAAATATGCCTATTAACAGTCATAGTCTCTCTCTCTCTCTCTCTCCCTCTCTCTCTATATTTTTAAGTATTTCATCTAACTGTATTAGTTTTTCAATCTGTTATTTGTCCATAATACAGTATCTGTGCTCTATTGTTCTTGCCCTACTTAACAACAGGCCTGATATCATTGGCAGTGCTGTAATCACATGACACTGCAGACATCAAGATGTCAGAATAATTTAAGCACTTGTCCTTATTCTTATTAATGCACAATTTGATGTGCAGTTTGTATTAGTATGTAGTATTTGTAGTGTGCATCTGATTCATGTGACATGTGTGCATGTCTTTATATTGTTTGATTACAGTATTTTACTTAAAATGGTGTTGTTTGACTAAATAAATGTGACCATTGACTTTTAAAAAAGAGCTGCATATCACGTGTTGACTTAACAGGCCTAATCCATGTCAGGGAAGTTGATATCATACAGTGTAATTTGGCTAGTACTACTACAATGGGATATGATGCATTTTCAAGTCTATAACTGTCTTCAATTTGATGTTACAATTTCATCTACAAATGAAGTACAATTGAAATCAGTTACCCATTCTTTTGACAGTTGTTGGAGGTGTTAGCTGTTTTGTCAGATGACCAGTCAGTACCTGTCATGTTTGTCCTCAACAGCACACAAAAGTTAAGGGAGTCTTTTTTTTTTGGTTTCGGTCTTGGTCTCGTCTCGACTTTGTCTTGGTCTTGACTCAGTCTGTCTTGGTCTCGATACACTCTGGTCTTGGTAGTGTCTTGGTCTTGGTTTAGGCGGTCTTGACTACAAGTCTAGTCTGACATTATGTGTCAATTTGATCCTTCAAGCAGTATCTAACAGCACTGTGTTTCAGCTTCAAGCTACCAAAGGACTACTTATCTGGGGTGTTTACGTGCACTGATTCCATACCTGTACACCTGCAGGGTAAGAAAAGAGGACAATGCTGACCAGGTTCAGTATGAATGCCTCTCATAAAATTTCATCTGATTGTAAATCCGGGTTTCCCAACTTGGTCCTTGAGGACACGCAGACAGTCCATGATTTTGCTCCCTCCCAGCTCCCAGAAGGAGCAAAAAATGGCAGGGAGCAAAAATGTGGACTATCTGTGGGTCCCAAAGGACCAGACTGGGAAACGCTGCTATAAATAAAGACATTCAGCTGTCCATCAGCATCTTGGACAGGTTTGTAAACAGGAGGGTGTTTGCAGAAGACATTCTAATGTAACAAAACATCTCATCATTGTAACATGTTGCACATTTGTTATTCAAACCTGAAACATCTGTCACAAATGGAAAGAGATTAAATTTGCTCCCAACGATCACTGAACATGATGGTCTGTATACACCTAATCATGTTTACTAAGTACATAAATCCTACCTGATTGCACCTTTTCACCGACAGAGGATGCAAACTCGGCAGATTGAAGCTGAAAACAGAGTGGGAGACACCGTTAGGACTAGAGGTCCTGCTTCAGGCCATATTTGAACCAGTTGTACCATTAAAGCAACTCTGTATGTGTGTGTATTTGCTTCCTATTCTATCTATTAGAATGCACTTCCACAAAGATAATATTCACAAATCAAATTCATCCATGCAGCTGAATCAGCAGTGCTCCACTAAATATTCATCACACTGCCTGCTGTTATTTAATTATTATTAATATTTTACAGCACTACATGTCTGGTTTCTGTGGTAGGATGATTTTATAAAGATATCATTCAGATTCACACAATATTGACACAAACTCAGAGGCACCCCCTGCTGGCCCTACACCTCAGTAGTACCCACCCGAGTGAGGCCACCTCGGTTGCAGGCGGACAGGGAGGTGCACTTGACGGAGCTGGACGACTGTCCTGTGAGTGAACGAAAAGGCGGAGCATCAGAGGTCATGATACTGGGAGCCGTCTGCTCACACTAATACTCAAACCCCGCCCACAATGCCTCTAGTGACGTTGGGTTTCATGTCAGTATAGTATCTGGGCGTAATTACTGGCTATTATCACACATATGTGAGTATCTCTACAGCACACAGATAAAAAGGGACTAGTTACACAATAAAAGCCACAGCTAAGGTCCCCATCAATGTGTCTGCGCTTATCGGGAGATACAAGCATCTTACAGCAGTGTGTGCAATTGTTTAAAAGTGGTGACTCTCTCCAGACAATTATCTTAACAGCCCTCTCTAGGACTAAAAGAAAGCAGACACTGGTGCCCGGATCTAAACCCTGGCCGCCCCCCCCCCCCCCCCCCCCCCCCCGCCCCGGCGGGCGGGGGGGGTGGGGGGGGGGGGGGGGAGGGAAGAGCAAAGATAAGGGGGCAGG
>JAODKN010000026.1:283664-304292 GCA_026774425.1 Petrocephalus zakoni
CCCCCCCCCCCCCCCCCCCCCCCCCCCCCCCCCCCCCATGTGCGGCCATAGCGTTCAGCAAACTCATGTTCATTAAACTAATTTGTTTACTAAATTCAGCTAGTCTACAAAAAAAAAAAAACAAAGAAAAATGGCATTACCATGCTTGTAAATGGGGGGCTTCTTGTATAGGTTTGTACCGTTATCTGGAAAGAACAAGACAGGGAGTGAGTCGAGAAGGGGGGGGGTCACTGTAATGGAGGGCATTAAATATCAGATACGGGCTCATGAGCACCAGCAGACCGCGGACTCTGGTGCTGACGTCACAGTGGCTGGGCGGGGCTTACCTGGCCTGTGGAAATGCTGCGGGGGGGCTTTGGTGGCGCTCACTTTGCGGATCTGGGTTGTAGATCCCGCCAAGGAGCCCCCTGGAGAGCCCTCCTCCACCCACTCCTTGGAGTCCTTGCTGACATGCTGACATGGGGGGGGGGCAGATTATCAGGGCCACACACTGAATACCAAGGGAACAGCAAACAGTAGGGTGCTAAACAAGCGCCGTCAGCCCCCCACTGCTGGGGGCCCTGGTTTAGCATCAGGCCGTCAGCCTTTGCAAGAGGCGGCTGGTCGGGCTGCCGATGTCAATAAGGCACCAAGTAAAGTATGTACTAACGAATCAAGAAATCTAAAACAGGCATCTCCACCCAAAATCCACATCGATTGATTGATTGATTTATTTATTGACGGATTAATAAACATTTTAATTAATTTATTGTAATGAAATACATTTTCCCCCAGGATTATAACTGTCTGATTCTATATGGATTCTGGAAAACAGAGGATACTTCTTTTAGATTTTTTTGTTTAAATCCATAAATATAGCCCTCCTCAACTGCCAAGGTGACACGCACAAGGCTGTGCTCTGGCTGGGCTTTTCAAAGACAGGTTCCTGTGACAGTATCTCATCACTGACCACTTCCTCCTTCGACGACAATTAATTATTAATATGCAGGTAAATGCCAAAGGCACAAAGGGACAGGGGAATGCGCCCAGACGGACGGTGCCTCGCTACGAGTTTTGTGTTTTGATGAGCAATGAGGTCTCTCTGTCGAGGACAGAGGAGCAGATACACAGTAAATCAATACGGCCGGCTGCCCATGGTGCACCGGGAACCCTCCCCCAAAACCATTCCAGCATAGCGCTAAGTGTCTGAGTAACCTTTCGCCTGATGGTAATAAAATCTCAGGGCAGCCGTTTGAATGGTGTAGCATGTCAAATGACGAGCGATCACTAAATCTACCGGCTGGAGTACAGAGCGAGTAGGACTGGTCTATGCTCAGCTGGCACTAGCTGCGGCCTCCCTAGCCTAAAACCGCTTAGGCTGTGCTGCACTTACAGTATATCTGTAATACTATATAAATATTGAATTATGCATCTATCCATTCATCCATCTTCGATAACCACTTATGGCAGGGTTGGGGTAATCCTGGAATCTGCTGGGTGCAGGACGCACAAGGCACAAAACATGGGGAGCCCAAGAGGGGATACATTATAGCTCTAAGTTATCCATCCGGTCAAATGTTTTTCAATATGCAAAGTACTTTAAGGTTGAAGAGTGCATCGAAAGTACAAATGTAATGTACCACTGGTAATGAAGTATTGCTCTGTTTTAAACCGGCCCACTGTATTTCTGTGAAATTCCTTCGCAGGCATCTGAATGTGTATGGATTCACAACTGCATGCTAAGGGCGGGCGGATTGGTACTGAAACACAGATTTTTTTTATCATGTTTAACTTTAAGAATCGATTATAATGTGAAAATTTGGGGTTATGTAAATGTTTATATTGTTACAGGACCAGGCAGGGCCACCCATAAAGGCGGGGAATGTCACACTTTCAGAGCCCCGTACCGACCAATTTTACTGTTAGTACCCCCACCCCACCTGCCAAAATGAACCCCCGAAATGGGCTGGCCCGGCACCAAAGTTCAGTAGCAGTATTAATTAGCTTTACTCGGTATTGGATTGAAAATGAAATCAGTGGTATTGTCATCACTTCTGCGTACAGTCTATATATCCTCCTACTTACATACATAAACACTATCCAAGAGCACCTCTAATCTGCATCCACACACACAGCGTACGCGCTCGAATAAAGAGCTCCCCCTAGTGGAGAGGACTTCCCCAGGATAGGTGGCAGTAGGGGAAGCTGTGGGCTGGGAGATTTATTGAGGTCAAAGTCATCAATCTCACCTCAGGAGAGGGCGGTGGTGAGATGGAGTGGGGCGACATGGACCTCTAGAGAAAGGGAAGATGAAATCAGACTCAAAACACTGTCCAGCAGCGTGGAGCAACATGTATGCATTAGCCCGCTATAAGCAGAGCAATATCAGGGTTGTGAGTGTGCATAGTGACCTCCCGGCTCCGAGACAGATCGGTCCGGTCCAGTGCGGAGAAGCAGAAGTGAGGCTCATAGGTCATCAAGTCTGGCCGCTCAACCTCCAGGATGGCTTTGTCCTTTGGTATCGCTGCCAGGTCCTTGTAACCTATCACCTGATTGTCCATTCTGGCCTGGGAAGAAGAAGGTGGGAGGCAGCAAAGAGACGTGTGAGAATCGAGGATGAGAGCAGGGGGCAGAGGAAGATCACACTATTCAGACATAAAGAGGAAGACCTGAGAAACCCTAAGAACCAATCCTGTGTTAATCTCCATCATGGGTGATTGAAATATAATTAGCATCAAGAACATTATTCAGTTATAATAAATGTAAATAATAAATCTTTGAAAGGTCTCCCAAATCATGTTAATAATGTAACATGCTGGTCAGCACAGATTAATATCAGTGGACTCACCACGATGGAGATAGCAGGTGATCCAGGGAGACTGGGACCGCGCGAGGAGGAAACACTTCCAGGGGCTGTGTCGGGCTGTTGCTGTTCGGGAACAGAGGACAGGGGTCAAGGTCCGCAGATGAACACGACGAACAGCTACGAGGAACCAAGCTAACCAAACTCCAAGTACGCCCCTTCGTGTTGATATGCAAACCCAAAAAGATCAGGAAACATCATCACTTCCCATCATTGAAAAAATTCAACAAAACAACCAAAAAAAAACCCACAAAACATAAAACTAAACAAACGTTTAAAACAAAGGCATCAGGCAAAACACATGACACAAAAACGCACGCACACAAAGACCAAAGCAAAGTGTTTTCAGTGCTGGGAAACCCTTCGGTAATATGTAATCTGAACACACTCTTAAAACAAAAGGTTCCATATTGAACCTTTAAGGGTTCTAAAGATTGGTACATATACTGTATGGCACCCCTAAAAGGTTCTATATAGAACCATTTAATATATCCTCACGTGCGTGACATAGAACCTTTTTGAAGGCAATGGTTCTATTTCCTAGGGTTAGAACCCATATGGTTCTATATAGCACCCCCAAGAACCCTTTTTTCTAAGAGTGCATGCTCAGTGGTCTGCCGTGATTCAATCAAAATGACCTATCCTTAGACAGACCATCTGAGCACACTGTCAGCAAACCCTAAAGAACGTCACGTCCCTCTAAATGCACAAACGGCAGCGAGCGCTGTCTGACAGGGGTGTGAAAATGCCTGGGCGTGGCCATGGCCCCGGCCAATCAAGCAGGTTACCTTCAGCATCGTTATACGGGAAAGCAAAAAGCAGAGATCTTGCTTTTGCGAGTGCTGGGTGTGTGTGTGATTTTCTCTACGGGAGAGAGAGAGAGAGAGAGAGAGAGAGACAGAAAAAGAAAGAAAGAGAGAGAGAGGAAGCAAACTGTTAAAACTGTGAAAACAGAACTTTAGTCAGCTTGGTCCCAGTCATGAAAGGAAGGAAGAGCAAACAGCAGAAAAGGCTGGCTTATGTTTTTTGGAAACAGAACCTCGGGTTCACTGGCCGCTTATAAATATGTCTCATCCAGGCAGCCGCGGAGAGGGAGGGAGAGAGAGACACGATGCGGTCATATGATGCCACGTATACTAAGTAAGAGGCAACGTCTCCACATGCACTGACCAGCCTCAGCACCAGTTGGTGGTAAGAGATGCTACATACACAGCAGACATACTGTAGTAGCAGACACTGGACTACAGGCACACCGTGACTGGTGAGCTGGGACGACAAGCACAGTGCAAACACAAAAGAGTCAGAATTCAAATAATTATAGAATAAAGTATGTTTGGACTCCCATCTAGGAAAAAACCCAACGTTATGTGGTGTAGCTGAGTTCAGGAAAAGGACCTAGAATGAGCCATGCCAGTACCCCTGTCTTCTTTTTCTTCTTCTTCTTCTTCTTCACAAGAATGTGCGAGATGTTCTTCATGTGGAATCGGGCATGTTATTGTAGGCGCTTGGAATGCAGATCCCGGGCTCCTACCTTAGAAGGCCTGGAGGATCATCTCACTGGGGCCACGGCTCCTGGGCTCAAAAGCAACTCTGGAGCAGAGAACACAGCAGAAACAATAATAAGCCGCGATCCACACCCAGAGCCTCCTCCGGTCAGTGGAAGATGGGAGGGGAGGCAAAGCAACGAGATCACAGTCGCCATCAATGAGCGCTGATCTAGTGTGCATGGACATCAGTGTGAGGCTAGTCAGACTTGCCCATATCGATTTTTCTTGTGCCACAGTACGTTGGAAATTTAATTTAACTCGCACTGGCGCGGTGTTTTGTCTGGGATGGATGCCACCTTACATCCTGAACTTCCTGGAATCAAGTCATATGTAATCTTAATCTCCTTCTAATAAGTTCAGGTGAAAATTCTGTCTAATTAATTAATATACTGACTGGGCAAAGGGAGGGTGATATGAATATGTTACAAAGCCAAACCCTTTCCCCACAACATCAGCCAGAAATTGGTAGTGTGGTGAAAAGGAGGCATCAAAATGCACATTGTATTCGATTTATGCTGACCTAATCACTGTCTGTTGTATACTAATGGGAGTGGCCAATGAGAAGTGGGATAAACCTGTCAGCAATCTTGACGATGCCACCCACTGTGGGCTTGAAAGCAAAACCATCACGAAATCACATCCAACCATGGATACAGTCAGTCCTGCTACAACACGTGATATCACACTGTTTATCTGTTCTAACGCAATTGATACATTAATATATATTAATGCCCAAGTCCAGTACAATGCGGAATCGCATTTGTATTTGTGTGATTTTTACTTTGCAAACTACAACTCAATATGGCGTTAGCAAGAATTATAACAATTATCATATCATATCATATCATATCATATCATATCCTATCAAGCATAGCGTTTTTTTTATTCACTTGTTTTCTTTTGGTAGACTGTCTGTACTCTGTGGCCATGCTGCTTTCAGTGGCCCTCCACATACATTAATCCACTGAATTTGAGCTGTGTGCAGGCTGGTCGCATGGTGGTTCTGGATCACTGCTCCCTACTAATGGTGGCCAAAACGACATCATGAACCATTTGCTGCATTTTCTGACCCCACTAGATGGCGCTCTCCTTTCAAAAGAGGGCCCAAAGCATACCCCAAAGTAAACCAAGAGCTACCAAATTACAGCAAATAATTTACAAAGTGTTCTTTTGGCCGTTAGTACTCCTGCTCTTGGCAATTAGCAAGTTTGGCACGCTTCATTTTGCTAAATTACTAAGCAAAATAACTACTTTTTACTTTGATACATTCTGCACTACCATTATTACTCATTCAAAAAAATAAAAATTACAACTGCAGGCAGCTTATCGCATAGGTTTCTAGGTATAGCATGAATCATGATTTTTCGCACTTAGAATAAAGATCATCATTATTATTATTTGCATTTATTATTGCGTATTGCCTATATGAAGATGGAATGAAGATGCACAATATATCTGTTAACATATCAAAACTGACGTCCGACATTTAAACTTCATCAATATTAAAAGTTAGCAGCACTGAAGCTACTACTGAAATAGCGATACAGTAAATGCACAGGACAATCAGTCATTTTCCGCGAGGGGGACGAGGGTTTTTGTCATCTATTCTCCACATATAAGAGATTTACTGGCCTGCGAAAAGTACTACTATGTGAAATGTTTATAACATATTTCACCTAGGACTGTCGTTTCCCCACAGAATAAAAACGTGAAACTGCTAATCTGCACCAGCAGACTCGTTAAGTTTCGCAGCTTTTTATGAATGAAAAAAATAGGCGGCTCACGTTTTCTTCTTGTGCGGTACTATAACTTACAACGCTATACTTATGCCTGCCCTGAGAGAACTTAAAAGGATAACTTGGTTTTTGTATTTGAATATATAAGCCTGCTACTTTTTACTTAAGTACTTTTAAAACCATTATTTATTTTTTTTACCTGAGTAGAATGTTACTTGTTGACTTTTACATTTTGGTGTGGTATATATACTTTTACTTAAGTATGAAAATGAAGTAGCTCTTTCCACCACTAATATGCAGCCCCGATAATCTGCCATTTTGGCCTTTTCACAGTCACACTAACACCATGCTTGCAGGGATTAATTAAATCCATCCCTGGAACAGAGTAGCACCAGGTGGTGGTAGGAAATCATTCACACCTGAATGAGCAGCAGAGATGAAGCCATGTCTGAATGACACCCTTTACGGTTTAATCAACTCAAATAAATCGAGCAAGACGCACAGGCCCAAATGCGTGGCTTCACTGCGGTGAACTCAACATCGTACCTTCTGCTCATACACTTCAAATATAAACTTCAAATGTGCATGAAAGTATCAAAAATTATAATTAATAATTAGTGAACATAGGGCAGCATTATGGCTCAGTGATTAGTGCTGTTGCAGAATCCCATTGTGAAAACAGAGCATCACTGTTTACTTGTGCAGGTGTCCTATAACTGCTGGCTTTCTCCAACAGTCCAAAAGCAGGAGATTACATTAATTGGACATCGCTACATCGCTAAGTGTAATAGGAAGTAATCCTTTGCCTTGTGCCCTGTGCTTCCTGGGATAGGCTAGTGCCTCACTGTGGCTCTGCAATGGATAATTGGATATACTAGATGGATAGTAATGTAAATAAAACCACAAATAAATGCTTAAGCTATTTCAGTGATATACAGCCCCATTCTGCCCCTAAATGATCACCACGGCGGGGTCTGAGGGACACGCCCACATCTTCCATCTCCCTGACCCATTTCCTGCCTTTCCAAATACGCCAAAGCTTTCCCCTTAAATATTTCATGAGCTACGGTAAGTGCAGCTCAGAAACCGCAGCGTACCCTCCTCTTTGGCTTGAGAAAATCGCAGAGCTGGAACAGTCATGCTCCACGCTGCCTGAGTTCATATGTGAAAACACAGTGTCAGGAGCAGAGGGGGTCAGCAGAGCCAGGGGGTGGCCTAGGTAGGGTCGTGGTGCACCTGTTCACCAGGACCAAAACTCTGCCCTAGGGGCACTTCCGGCGTGGCATGGGGTCTCGGCCACCAGAAGAAAGGCAACTCCTTCCGGCCACCCTCTAATCTCCTCCCTAACAAGCAGAACGCTGTCAGCGTGAGTCACTGACCGCCTCCCAATATAACCTGGTTTCCAGGCAACTGGAGGGGTGGAACAGATCACCTGCCCCCTTAGAGGGGTGTCTGAAATTCATTCTGGACCTTCTGTTCCAGGCGTTCCATTTCGAAACTCAGGAGCTTGGCACCAAGGTGAGAGCCTCTGTCTTCAAATGAAAATCCAGTGCCATTCGAGATTTTTCACAAACCCTTGTAATACGTTCAGCTCTCGGTGAGGCATGAGATATCAGGCCATATGCGCGCGGAGGAGTGTGGCTGCTTTTCTGGTTGAGGTGTGCATGCGGGCAAAGGCGCTGAAGCTTGAGTGGAAGTGTATGTGCAGATTTGCTTGTGTGTGAGGGATGGGGAAGCCTGGGTGACATGGTAACTAAGCAGAGGCCTTGTGCATGGGCCCACTGAGGGACCACCTTGTATCCTAGCAACAGCCCATGGCCGTTAGGGTTCCCCAGGGGAACATTTATTTACCCAGCCCCAGCTCAACCCACTTCACTGGGTTGGGCCGTATTGCAGCTCGTTAAAAATGTGAAAACTGAGAAGGAGGTGAAGGAGAAATCCGATTGCAGACCAAGAGTTGTCGCTCTGAAAGACACAGCAGATGCTTCAAGCTGAGTGCAGGTTCTGCACAGAAACAGAAGAGGAGATTTCTGCGAAATATGGAACATCTACCAGTGACCTGACACAGCATGACGTGTAGGCATCAGGCCCGACCACTAGGTGGAGCACTTAACTCTATGAGTTTCATTTAGGACTCCTAGGACACTCTGTTGTAGCCCCTGGTGCACACCTCAGGAAGAAATAGGCTAAGTGTGACTTTCCCAAACCCTTGAGGATCCTACTGTAGTGCCCTCGAGCAATGCACGTGCCGAGGATCACGTCAGAAACATTTGTAAGCTGTGTAAATCACTTTCGGTACAGCGAGAGTCAATAAGTAATGATATACCTGTGACCAAACACACACACCCCCACCAGCCCGATGAGGCTCCCACAGCAGACGGGAGAGCTACACAGGAGTCATCCGATCACCATGTGAAGGCAGTGCAGGGATTAGGGGCCCTGCTGATTAACTGGCATCTGAGCCTCCCTGCGCGACACCGAGCTCCTCACTAGGGAGCCTCTCTCTCGTAGCCTTGGACCCACATGTCCGCAGTTTTTACCAAGGCCTTTGCTTACCTTTCTGCTATAAGCGCTGCCTCGTCTATGCTCATTAAAGTTTCATTTGTCTTAAACCAAGTTCTTTTACAAGAACACTGAAAAGCCAGCGTAAACAAAAAGCTGGTATCTCCCGTGGTATCCCTGCGTAGATCTCCCAGCCTCAGCAAACAGGCATTCCCTGTTTGTGTGTTTTTTTAAACCTATGTAGATGTGTCAGTTCATACTTTCCTTTTGGCCTAGCTACTGTGAGGGCCTGCCAAGTGGATGGGAGTTTGCTACATTAGTCTTTCCCGCATTTCGTGAAGAACTGAGACTCATGGGCAGTGGCGGATTAATGCACAGGTTATCTGAGGTTATAGCCTAGGGCTCCCGCGAAACCACTGGCTGCGGCCAATAAAACAGGGGCCCCATTTCGGAAAACATGGAATTGTTAAACATACTGTATCTGGCTAATGGATCTGCTAATGCGATACCGCCTCCGATTGACTAATTTTATAGGCAACACCCCCCCCCGCTGATGTCACATCATTCTTATTTCTCTCTCGGCTCCAAAAGACTTCTCATGTCAGCCAATGGCCCCCAGAGAGGTTAATGTAGGGTGGAAGGTTGTAGGCAGGGCCTAGACCCACACCTGCCCCCGGAACAGGGCCCCCTTCTGGACTTCGCAGTACGAGTGTCGGTGAGGAAAAATCTGGTTTGAGTCTCGGGCATCCGACTGACCAAGGCACTGGGAGTTGTTGTCTGTCTTTTTGGGAAGGAGAGAGTGTATCCTCTCACTGTTGTATCACCTAATATTGCTGAAAAATCTCCGCATCATGTTAGTGTAATAACTACTCAAGTCATAATTACATTTTTATGTTACATTTTGATGTTACATTTTATGATACCATTTTGACTTATGGTTCTGGAACACAAAAAAAACTAAAACCCCTTTTCACCATGTCCTTGTAAAACTATCTCTAGCAAACAGGCAAGACTGGAGACAAGAATAATGTAATATACTTTAGGCTGAGCAGGAAGTTGCAATGCAAGCTTTTACACTGCGCACTCCGGCAGCCTTGGGAGGCTTTGGCAGCCTTTAGAAGACATCTGCATTAACTCTTGACCAATAGCAGTGGGCATTCACTCATTTCAGATGTCATTAAATGGGCTGGCCAATCAGAAACTACAAGCCCAATAGCAGCTGCCCCTGTGATGTCATTCACATCCTGCCTGACCATGGGGGACCCTGTTAGATACAACAGCATTTAGGAGACTTCTTACGCAAAGAAGACTGTTCAGAAAAAAGGGAAATGAGGACCAGGTGGTATTTTTAAAAGGTTCGTGTCTTACAGTAGCTTGTCACAGGAAACAACAGAAAATAAGTAAGATAATCAGTTTGATTACAGTTCACTAACAAATGAGTATTTGATTGACTATCGCTGACATCCTCTCCTCCACATTACAAAGAAATTTATAAAGTAAAATCACAAGCCACTAAAATCAAGGGTCAAGCTTTCACACCATATAACACCCCTAACAATATACCATAATATCCCACTCAGTCACTAAATGAAGGTGTTTGAAGTGTCTATGATACGAGGGAAACCCAGTTTAAGGCAGAAAGAGTTTCCCGGCTGGTGGGGTCAGTCTGCCATGCCACTAGGGGGCAGAGGAAGGAAAACACACAGCAAATATATAGCGCTCTTCACCGGATAAACAGTTTGAAATTAGAATCTGAACTGAGCAGCCCTGGGTCAGACACTGTCATTAATGTCTCTCGTCCCCACCCTGCTAACGGAAATGCACTTATCTCAGCCCAGCAAGGCTGACCAACACCCAACGGCCGGCTGCTGTTGCCTGGCTGACAGGGGGTGTTGGCTGCTCTGCTGAGTGACGGTGATGACGCTAGCGCTCTGCGTCCTCTCGGCGTTCTGCCCCCACTGCTGTTCCTCCTCTCTGCAGCTGGACTTCAATTATCTTACACAACAGCACTACCACACTCCCACCCCGAATCTCTCTCTCTCCTCATACACACACATGCTCCCTCACACAGACACACACACACATGTTTGTACTCATATCTTTGTGGGGACTGTCAGTTCATTTCTGCGGGTAACACCCAAACCCAACAACGACACCCTTAACCCCAACGCAGCCCTAACTGTAACCATAAGTAACCAAACAAAACACAAGACTTTCGGCACCTTTAGTTTTTAGATTGCAGTCACAGATTTTAATAAAATGAAGTCTGAAATAGTGAGGACCAAAAATTACCTCACTAGTCACGTTTTTCGAGGATTTGCTATACTTGTGAGGTATCCTTTGGTCCTTTGGTCCTCACAAGTACAGCAAACACCCACACACTTTGAGAAGACCCTGTGCTCTTCCCAGCTCCAACCCCGTGACCAATGTTCTCTCCAAGGCACAGCAAAGGTTCAATCACTGGAGGTCGTCCCACACGACCCTGCCCAATCCCATGTGAGGGCCCGGCCTATGCATGTCTCCTTCCCAGGTGCCTCACAGCTCAAACCTCTCAGCTGGTTCATACCATAGAAGGCAGGAAAACGTGCCTTATTATGCTCACATAACTGATACGTCTCACCCACGTTCTACATGTCCGTGTGCCTGCTGGGCGTTCAGTCAGAAGGCTTTCTGCCCAGCTCGCTTCTCCTTCACCACGAGAAAGTCATCTGCCTTTTATCTTACATAAGTAATCACTTTAAAAAAAAGAGGGCCTATTGATTCCTCTGAGGACCCTGATACAGTCACAGTTCAGCCTGCCTTATTGCACAATACAACATAACTTCAGTGTGTTTATTGGGGATATACCCAATTAAGAAGGGCCCATAGCCCTTTTAATGACTTATGTCAATATATATAAAGCCTACAGTATATTATGTAGTGTGTGTATGTGTTTGTGGGGAGAGATTAACTAGCAAGAAAAGGAACAAGAGCAGTCCAATTAACAGTTGGCTTAATGTCCTTCATTGCCTGCTTGAGGAATGCGGACCTCTGGTTAGGGTTAGATCTGGACCATGAGCAGTTGAACGCAGGAGAGTCACTAGGGATGCCTGTATACCTTTGTTTGTGGCTGAAATCCCCCTTAAACAGCCCAAGTAATAAATGTGCGCAGAGATCAGTCTTTCTGGACTGGAGCTCGGTGTTCTCATCATCTTTTGAAAAGAAATTGGTAAATTTACAGCCAGGATCACAGATAAAAGGGCTTTTTTTTATTTTGTATCATGTAAAGAATGCTGGCCTGCTCTGTCTCCGGTACCTGCGAGCTGAGGACGGCAGCATAAGCCATTAAACCAAATCAATACGGCACCGCGCCACACCTCCATCACACCATCTCTGCGGCCTCCGTCTCTACCTGCCCCTTCCTCTCCCCCCAGGTCCGTGCTCAGGGACTCTGCCCCTTGGGGGGCCAGTCTCAGAACCTCCAATCAAGGCAGAAGTCTTGTGTTTCCACACTAGCCTCTATTTTGCAAGTCAGTCTACAGTGTTGTAGCACACTGAACAAAGCACTGAAGCAGAAGCACATTTCAGCAAAGAAACATCACAGGACTATTGACAAATGCGATCACGCAAACTCTAGGCCGTGCAGTAGCCTGCATCTGCACTGGAACACAATTTAATCCAGACCGGAAGATCGACCTCCCCGTGGTTGGCGAATTTTATCATTAAGAATAGTTTTTTTTTAATTCAAACACAGTGGACCTTGGCTTTCTGTTGCCGATATAATTTGGCCCTTGGGGAAAAATAACTGAGACCCCTGCTGTGGCAATGACCCTGTGTATAAACTCCCATAATGCATCATGCTCAGCTGGCCCTGACCACTGAATGTTTCCAGCTACGTACAACGGGCCAATCGGGAGGGTGAATGAATGAGTAAGCGGTGGATGTCTTTATGTTTTGGGTATAGTGCTGTGATGCCAGTTCTGCATTCACCTGTCTATTCTCTGCATTCTCTGTATTGTACAAGGTATAACATCATTGCCTCTCTTTAGTAGTGGTGTAATGATTTTGAAACCAAGACCAAAACCTTAATAAAAACATTCATGATCTCATGTCGCGGCTGAGATACCCACTGCCCCCACAACCTGACCCCACCCCACTGCAGCCTGTTCAAGCTCGTAATTACATAACTAATGCTATAAAACGTATTTTTCCTCTCACAATTAACACTATAAGACATGTATGTCACGTAATCATTATTCTATTTAACGTTAGGGCAAGCCGCATATTTTATAAAGTTTATAAAGTTTTATAAAGTTTACATGTTACACCTGTTTTATTGTCTTCCAACTGTATGTCACATGACGATTAACTGATAAAAGCTGACTAGCCTGATTAGCTCAAAATGGCAGATCGCAGAGCCCCTGGGCACATTCAAGTCAGTGGTGTGGGAGCATTTTGGTTATCCAATAGACTATAATATTTTATTTTTAAATTGATTTTGTATGTAGTTATTTTATGCCAAGTTAAGTTAATCAAACATGTTCTTTAGGGTCATAGTATTTAGTGTTCCTAATTGTTGGTGATTAATAAAACCTCGATTTTTTCCCCCATTTCATTCACCCCCCCCACCCCACCCTCAAAATGTCAAAAATAAAACATAGGTCTGAACCGAACCGTGGATGTGGAGAATAATTAGACCCGACTTGCTGCTCCTCTGCTGGCTTGTTGTCTTAAAGTGCCTTGTCCCTGTTTGAATCCCTATGTCTCCGTTTGAGACGCCCAGCTTTTCAGCCAGCAAAGGACCGCGATCACCTGACAGTGCAGGCAGTGTGTACCGAGCCAAGTGGGACACTGCGGAGAAAGTGGGGTCACGGCTGCACGCTCAGGTGGCCCGCTGGCTCCTCTCCGCATGGGTGCATGTCATAGTGAAGCCACAGCATGCTGTGCTTAGGCCTTTCGGAGCGATCACACTTTTTACTCTGAAGCTGACGTCTGCCTCCTAACTGACACGGGTCCTTCATGGGATGCCTTGTATTGTGGCACATTTGAGAGAACGCCTCGCATGGGATTCCTTGACACAATATTGCATAAATATGTCATTTCGATGACATTTCAATACCCTGTAGGCCATAATTGTTGTCTGCGAGACAAATGCATAGCAGATGTTCTGGGTGTGGCAAGCCAGCTTAGAATCCTGATCACAACATGACCGAGACGGTTTCTGTATCGGACGTTTTGCTGATCAGTAATTCTGTGGCCTGTTTAAAAGCACTGGCATCTAACCTTATTATAAAACCCCAGAGATACAGTAGGATGATGGTTTTCAGCTCTTTGTTCTGCTTGCTGGAGGATGGGGGGCTTTCCATGGGATCTGGGGGTGGGCTCGAGTTCTTTACATGCCCTTGCATTAAGGCGGAAATTGCTAGCGTCTTGTTTTTATGAAGCCATAGATTAAAGCAGAGCCGCGATATGTGAACACAAAGGGCTTCTTATAATGCCATTCAAAATTTGGTAGCAGCTACGGAGAATAACTAGACGTACAAAGATGGAATTACTTCGACAAACTGCTGAATTTCATAGGCTTGTTTCCATTTTAATCACAACCTCGACAAGCACTCCAAACATTTTCTTTTATTAAATTTAAGTGACAAGCTGCACTGATACGTTCAATCTGTGTTTAATTCTAACAATGATACAATAACTTCAGTTTCCTTCAAATACCAGTACTTCCACATAGGAGACTCGGCATTCGTTTGGTCATAGGTCTGCACTAATGTTGTTCTCCTTCAGAGCACCAGCGTGCACGGCACGTTGACTGGAAGAATCAACCCTTTCTGTTTCCAGATGTTCCAGACTGGGCCTCTCCTGCTCCTACGTCAGCAATCAAATGTGAGGACATCATTTCGAGGCAGTCTGGTTTTAATCAGAATACTTGTCTTCCTCTAGTCCTTTGTTTTTTTCTGTTTACTCTTGATTCTCTGTTCAGTAGTTTGGGAACACTTGGGCCAGAAAACTATCTGAGCCAGGAAGGATGGTCAGTCCAACAGACCCTGCCCTATGATAACACCAAAGGACTATGAACAAACAGCCACACAGATAACACATCGGGGCCCCACACAAACAGACTGCATGGGTAGCTCACTTGGTAACAGGGGTAACACGGGTAGCTCACATGGGCATCCATGTCTGTGTGTTGATGCTCAGTGTTTGCTGCTTAATGTTTTTATTGTCTGAAAATGTGCCTGCCAAACAAAGCAACGTAAATATAGACTTAAGCCCAATCTCCGGCACTTTCGTGATGACGGGCTCTAGAAAACATCCACGCGATGCAGACTAGTGTGAGGGCACTGGAAATTGTGGATTGAAAACACCATGCTGGTGGGACAGCATGGAGGAGGAATGATATACGACATCGCGGTGTCAGAAAATGGAATCAGCATGGAATAAACAACGAGATTATTGAATTTATCCATTAGTCATGAGATACTGGCAGCACCAGACCATCCCAGTAATGGCCAAACAAGTCCGAGATCTAATATGAGGGATGGATACAGGAGCCTAAGTTACCCACAATCCCTCTGACAGCTCGCAGTGGGCATTATCCTTGGGCGAGCGGAACATTGGTCCAATAGGAAATGCAGGGAAACAGCAACAACCAAAATAGACCGAGAGAGGGAAATGCAGTATTATCACAGGCGGAGAATTCCGTCAGCTAGACAATGCTGTAAGAGAGAGTTTGATATTATTAAATGCAAAGGTCTATTTATAGCTGGGGTAAATGAAAACACAGCCCCCATCCCCAAGATTCCTACGTCCCTGGTTGTGGAAACTTCTTTGATCCTGTATAATCCAAAGGCAGAGTTTCATCAAAGGACCATACATAACACTTGGTCTCAGAAGTAACAGCTTTGATTCATTTCTGTCTAAATGAATTAAAGTGTGACAAAGCGGAGCAGGTCCAGGGCGCCCTTTACTGGACAGAGTCACCTGCAGTGTGAGGCTGATTCGCGCCTTTTTAAGCAAGGCTGTGTGGGATGTGCCACAAAACTGCGCAGACTGTTAGGGGAACGGAGAAGGTAGCTAGCTGAGTGCAGAGCACCTGTCAGCAGTGAGGAAGGAGCCTCAGCCTCACACAGGATATTTTAGTACAAATACTGAATTCTCTCTTACACAATCGATGCATTTGGCCCCTGCACCGGCATTGCTGTGAGTGGGTGTGACAACTTGCCCACAGATGAAACGGTTTGATTCGTTCTGTTCCCTCCCACGCGAGAGCCTGCAGAGAGGCTTGGCAGGCAATGGGAGGGCGGTGTCCCATGTGTCCATTGTCGCTCTGAGGAATAAACTTATCCGGGACCTTCTGTGCTAAAAATCTCAATGAACGCCTAATCGGCACTGAGAGGACTTAATCCTATTGTCACAGGAAGTTTGCTTGGTCTAACTGCACTGGACTGACGTTCTCTGCTCCCAAACACCGCAGTCCTTTATGGAACCAGACCCGCACATGCACATGAGGCTGCCTAGAGATCCAGAAACATCTGATTTGGGCCACACCATTATGAGTGCCTGATGACCAGATTCAGACCAGCATTGAACACCAAGACTCAAAAATTAAAAAAGAATAAGATTATTTCCATATCCAACACAAAGCGTCTTGACAGCGATGAGTTCTCTCCTGTTTTTCCTTTTGTCCACAAATATGACCACAGACACATGACACCAGCCATGAATTTCCTGCAGAATTTCCTGTTGCCTCTGTCAGGAAAGCTGGAGAAGGCTCACACGCTGTGCTCCGTCGCTTAGCCTGTCCCCACTGGGTACAGGGTGGGGGACAAGCTGTTGATTTAAACTTAGGCCGGGTCCTGCTCGCATGTGAGCTACGAATTCCTGAACTACATTCACGTGGAAGCAGAGGTCACCAGCAAACCGACCACCGACAACCCACACACAACAGCCTGGCCACAGTGGCGCGTATCTGCCGATCCATCCCCACGTCACCTGCTAGGAGCAGGCGCTGATTGCACCATCTCGTCAATTACAAAAGCATCGTGCATGACAGCTTCCTCGGGGCCGGGGATAGCGGGCCGCTAACCTGTCTGGCGTATGAAGGTTGGAAGCGTAACACGCCCACATCGGTGTCGGTGCTGCTTCCCACACGCTGCTCTAAAGGGTACATGCATCCCACACGCTGCACGGGCACCCGGGGGCCGCACACGCTCCCCATAGAGATACCGAGGCAAGGACATGGGAGGAAAGCTCCACCAT
Source organism: Petrocephalus zakoni (assembly GCA_026774425.1). Lineage (NCBI taxonomy): Eukaryota > Metazoa > Chordata > Actinopteri > Osteoglossiformes > Mormyridae > Petrocephalus > Petrocephalus zakoni. Next base: position 300,536 of record JAODKN010000026.1, read on the forward strand.
GGATTCATACCACTGACTTACACAACTACCTTATCCTGTCTCCATTTTATCTGCATTTTAAGGGCACGGTTAGCTGCCACATCACTACAGCCCATCAAAGAGAGACGGGCTAGTGAATGAATAAAATATCTATATATAATAACAATGAAAAATAATGAGAATTTCCTTACATAACGCACAAACATCTAATAGGTAATTGTGAACGATGGCGTGTATAATTTATGGAAAACACTATGAGTAATATTGCATGTAAATGAGAGTTATATTGTAATATTTTGAAATACTACTATATATATAAGCTCAGCCACTTATTGCTGCATATTATATATATATATATATATATATATATATATATACACACACACACAGAGCAATAAGTGGCTGAGCTTGCCACGCGACACCCGCGAGGGATACCTGTCCTTTAACAGGGGCATTAACAGGGGCATTCTATTCTGCATTCTATATAGACAATAAAGCGACATCTTCTCCCTTGTGACATTTCTTCCCTGCGCTCAGACGCCCGCGATGCGCTCCGCCACATCTCCGCATCTATACCGAAATACGCAGCGCAGCGGGCGCCGTCTCCCACATCCTCCGGGATCCCGAATTAAAGTCCCGTGATTTAGCAGCCTTTGCGCAAAACAACAGGCGCGACGTGCGCTAGGTGTGCCCTACCTTTTCCACGCTTGGAACCACTGTCCTCTTGTATATAAGGAGAGCAATCCGCCTCCCTCCTTATTCCACAACGCAGCACTCGGATCCCCGCTGCCTTTTAATTCCCCGATCGGGGCTCTGGAGCCGGGCTACGTTAAGGTAGCGGCGGTGCGCGTCTACCGTGGCCGCCCCTCGCACGGCTATAGCCCAGTCAGTTCCTAAGGAGGAGCATCAGGGCGGTGGAGGGCGTTAGTCTGGAATCATGACATTGCACAATTCGCCCCGGACAGAGATCCGTAAGCCCCCGCTGTCGCCGCTGAGGACCGAGAACAAATATGCGCACGACAAACGTCCCTGCCTTTCTGCTTTGGGAAGGACCAGCGCCCATGAAGGGTCTCCACCTCACACGAGCCATAGACTGTGCGTCAGGAGCCGGTGCTGCTTAGACTGTTACAAGATGGGCTCAATAAATATAAACACATCAAATAAATTACAGGAATAAAGAGCGGCTACTGGGATACCATAAATTACATTTAGCATGGTTAGTGGGAACGAAGCACTCATAGGCCTATATTTCTTACGTACAGAATAAATCGTATTATATTCCCTGGAGGTTTTATTTTAAACATAGTTTTTGCTCTGCCCGCTATTGGGTACAAATGGTATCCTGTGAAAATGCACAAATGTGACTAGCATCACCTTTGGCGGGGGTTACTGAAACTATAGATATACAGTTTTGTTTTATGTAATTATATAATAATGAATATCATAAATATAAATAGAATAAATTTGTGCTGGTGGAGAAATTATTTTATTTGTAATATTCTTTTTTCCATTTCGTTATTACTTTGCACACACAGATACCCGGTACATTCCCTACCTCTGACTGCCTATATGTACAATGTATATGTATAATGTATACTGTATGTGTACACTGCCTGTCCACTGTCTTGCACACGCTAAGATTTTGTTGGACCGCCTTTAGCTCTGAATATGGTAAACATGCGTCACGGAATCTCAACGTTTTTTTTATTCTTCCGGATTTGCATGCATTTTGGAAGTGAAGCTGATCGTCATTGTTGATACACCACAGCAGAAAGTGCAAAACAACTATATGTGTCCTCTGCATTTAATGTGCACTTCCCTAACTATTACGCCATCACTGCCAAGATCTTGTATTGCTGATACAGTAGGTGAGTGGAACCACTCTGTAAAGTCTTCTTCAGCACATCCCATAGACTTTCAATGGGGTTAAGGTCAAGACTCCATGGTTGCCAATTCACTTGTGAAAATGGTTCCTCATGCTCCCTGAACCGCTCTTTGACAATTCGAGCCTGATGAATCTTGGCAATCTCATCCTGTAATATGCCCATGCCATTAGGATAGGAATAATCCATTAATAGGGTAACCTGGCCATTCATTAGATTCAGGTACTCATCTGACTTCACTTTACTGCTGAATAGTGTTGCCGAGCTGTGATAATGATCCAGTCATCGGCTCGCAAGTAATTAACTTTTTTTTGGCCAGGCAGCATATGTATGAGTGTATATAGTATGTATATGAGGCTGCAATTAAATTTAAGAAAATTAACTGCATTAAATCCATTCAAGTACTGAGTGCTTTAGATTTTCATTTTCTATGAATACCTAAAAGCTTACAATTTTGTTTTCCATATGACAGTGGTTATGAATGGAGACTGGTGACCTAGACTGAGAGCTTAGAAAGCATTTTCTCTTGTAAGGTAGCGCTGTTGCTGCACAACTACACAACCAGGGTTCTGCTGGTACTGTGTGTGCAGTTTGCATGTCAGTCTCATGTCGTGTGGAGCTCCACCTTGTACACTCGTGGTTATTAGTCATAAACACAGTTCTGGGTGTAAAAGCACATGGCCAGCAGCAAGCAGCACCCCTAGAGCAGGTGGGGTTAGGGGCCTTGGTCAAGGGCCCAACAGTGACATGATTACTCTGCTGGCCACTGGATTCAAATCCACAACATTCTGGACATGGGCAAAAGTTCCTAAACCACTGAGCTACACAGTGTCCCTAACTAAGATTACACTGGTCTTCTGTGAAGCACAAGATATGTTACATTGCTGTGAAACATAAAATAAAATATCATATTTTAGTAATCTGAGACCCCCTCCCCCCGACACGCCATATGACATAGAAAATGAAAGAACGAACGGGCGAACGAATTAATGTTTTTATTTATTAAAAAGAAAAATAAGCTCAGAAGCTGCGCGTTTGCGTGAGCCGATCACGATGCACAGTCGCCACCTGCTGTGGAATGTCAGAACTGCATGTCGTTTCAGATATTTACACAGTTGAATTACTACATTGGCATTTAATATGACGTCCCACGAATGCATATGAACCATTCAAATCAATGCTCATTGAAAAGCCTAATGAATCAACATGAATTACAGCAGGCGTCAAATAAAAATCACACTGAACTGTTACGTGAAACAGAAGTCACAAACAAATAGAAAATAAAGACAGAAACGCTCACTTTTTCATGAAAGTCATCAATCAAACCTAGATTGGACCCAGTATTATTATAGTTTTGAATATTTTTATATTATTTTCATTTGAAATCCTGTTCACTTAATTTCAGACCATTAAACAGGAGGCAGGAAGAAAGGAAAACTGTATATCGAGCGTTATTTCCAATGGGTTTCATCATTTAAACAACTGGCAAACCGCTGTGGAATATTACAAATTCATTTAAATAAATAGCACATATATTGGATCTATATGACAGCAAAGCTACACTCAGTGTTAAATTCCATCGCTGTTTATCTCTGTCCAAAACAACAGCCAGTGTGAATTATTTTACATCTGTCGACTGTAACACTGAAAAACGATGTCGTTTACCCTAAGTTAGAAATAGTTAAAAAAATCAAATCAGGGTCTGTTTACTGACGTGAAATACTATTTCTCTGTGTTTCACTGTTATGTAAAACTGTTTCTATCAGCATCATCATCATCTTCCCTCTATACACTCACCTAAAGGATTATTAGGAACGGCTGTTCAATTTCTCATTAATGCAATTATCTAATCAACCAATCACATGGCAGTTGCTTCAATGCATTTAGGGGTGTGG
>JAODKN010000026.1:312208-328333 GCA_026774425.1 Petrocephalus zakoni
ATAAAAAGGAAGGGCTGGGCTGGGGGCGGTGGGGTGAGTTTAGGGGAGCAGGGGGATGGGCTTAAGGTCAAAGGAGCAGGAGATGCAGGTCTGTGTGATGTGTTCCCCTGGCATCCAGGCCAAGGAGAAGGCTGTAGGGAGGGCGGCTTTTCCCAGGCAGTGCGGCCCGTGGACACGGGGGCGGGGGGGGGCCAGTGCTCTGTGGAATGTCAGCTCATCATGTCGTTGCTGTTCACGCCGTACGTGGAATTCTTCATGGAGTCGTTGACTTCTCTTCTAAACACAGAGAGGTTCTGCGTAAACCTGCAGGAGGACACGGAGCCATAAGTAACAAATTCTTAAAGAGCATCGCCAGGGCATCCATCATAGCGGGTCGCCCTGCCCCGGCTAGCTCGCTCACCAGCCTGCCCGCCCCGCCCCGCCCCGCCCCACCCTGGCTAGCTCGCTCACCGGCCTGCCCGCCCCTCAGTCATTTTCTCCAAAAGGGTTCCTTCCCCCTTCCTGTTCACATCTTTGAAGTTAATTCCACGGTTTCTCACTGTCTTCCATACTTTTCCGCACTGCTATTTTCAATCCTCTAACAAGCTACTTTTGGGTCTGCCAATGGTGTCATTGACAATTTAAAAAGTTTGTCTACTTCAGATGTTTTTCTAAAGAAGGGTAATATAACAATTTATTAAAATGAAACAAGACCAGACTGCCCACAAATACAATATAATGCTGCTGGTCTTTTTTGTATGAAGAAATCAACATTCCAGTAAAACCACATAGTGGAATAAGATTGAAGCAGCTAAAATTACACCAGGGTGTAAAAATGAGTCCTTAGAACATTTAGGACATTAGATTGCCCGTTTGCCAGATATTCCTGATATTCCTTAAAGCCACAGTACCCTGCCAGACAGGACAGGAACGTCAAAGGAGAAAGATACATACCGGTCCCTGTTTTTGGTCAGCAGGTTGCGCTCGATGCCTTCCATCAAGTTCTCGAAGCACAGGTGCATGGCCTGCTGCTTTTCGGGGGGCTGGCTGTTCACTATGCTGTTCCGCAGGTCAGCGAAGTACTGAGGGACACAGCAAAGGGGACCTTTAGGGTGCCAGAGTCTTGGGCAGCAGGCAGAGCCAGAGAGCCTTCCACTGGAGAACACACCGTCTGAGTGGCTTGGATATGAACTTCTTTACCGGGGTATATACCCAGAATGCCTGTAATTATTCTGTACCTGAGCCACCAAAAATAAAACCATATCCAAATAATACCGAAAGAGAAAAATCAAGGATAGAACTAGGGATTTTCCAAGTAACAATACTGCACATCGATTGCATGCTCCGGACTGGCCATGTGATCGCGCAGCACACCGGTTCCCGGAAGCTTACGAGCACGCGGCGATGGCTGCCCAGCCGACAGCCTGACAGACGATCCTGCTCGGCCACATGAGCACTTCTAAGGTGGCACTGATGTCGTCTGCTTAGGGTTTGTGCCGTTTAGAAGATTACATAAGATCAAGCGCAGTGGCCACATAGCGGCACACACAGTCTCTAATGACCCATTAGGGGTGGAAAAACTCAAAAAGTATGGGGGGGAAATACAATTACCTTCTCGTTTAGCAAGATCAAGCCGAGCAAAGGTCTGGACATAGACCACTGATTCCGACAGTCTTCAAAAATGATAATATTTAGTACGGTTGACAGCATCTAAAAGAAAAAGACATTTTTTCCTGTCAAAGAAACAATGGTTACGGACGTCGCCTATCACACCAATATGTTGTTCTTGTAAATGTGGCTATTTTCCGCCCACTAGTGTTATAGGGGAAAAGCAAACAGGCTCCATTTCTGGTGAGCTGGTGTTTGTGACTATGGCGGATAAGCCTGGCAAAGGTGCTCTGGAGCCACCTGTTGGATCATCTCAGGGTGCTGCTGCATGATGTGCAGGAAGCGGTCGCTCTCCTGCGTCATGGGGGCCGGCCGCTTCTTGGTGCTGCGCGACAGCTGCTTGAACAGGTAGGTGACTATGTGGTCCAGGCTGGAGCAGCACCCAGTGCACACCATGGTGTCTGGGGTGGGGGGGGTGGGGGGTTCAGTCACATGCATGACAGTGAATACGATAAGCTGTAGATAAGCTAGTGTCACCCCTCAGGGCTACCAGGCTGGGCCAAAACATGACTAGGCAATAATAATAATTCCTCTCATTTCTCAGCATGAACATACAAGCCAGTTAGAAGGTTAATACTTTGTCTTGGAGGCAAGAGACCTACAGCAGCAGATCGCTTACCGAGGGCTGTCAGTCCCTCTGAGATGGAGGACAGAATGTACATGATGACATGGGGCTCAAGACTGGCGATGAAGTTCATATGGTCCTGGGTCAGAACCTCCAGTAAAGAGTAGTAGGACTGGCTGAGCTTTGGGTAGTCCTGTGGAAGGGAACGCAGAACAGGCCCTCTATTAAACTACAACTCCAAGTGAGAGGAGACCCAAAGGTTTTGTAATGGAAGAAGATTCTGAACCACAGAGACAAACACTCAATGCTGATTCATTATGCAGGAGTAATCAGACTCAGGAGCAACCACCCCCACAACAAGTGTCGGATACACCCACATGTGGCCACACCCACTGCTAACCACATCCACAGGTGGCCACACCCACTGCTAACCACACCCACTCACCAGCAGGTCACTGTGTGGTATGGAGAGCAGCAGTTTGATGAAAGTCTGCAGGGCATTGTCGAGCGCATCGTCCCCGTATAGCCGGAAGACGCCGAAATTGACGTAGTTGCCGCTCAGCACTGCCTTGAGCATGGAGAAGCAGATGGAGATCCCTTTCAGCTTGAGTGCGTACACCTGATCCTTTGGCACCTCCCCTAGCGTAAGGATACGGTTTCCTGTAGAGGGAGGATATGAATTACTCAAGGCAGGAACACAAAGGGATCGCTTGTGGCCACTCTGAGCAGCCCTGGAAACAGCGGCCCGAGAGGCATTAGCTTACCATTCCCAAGTAAACCATTTCACTGGCTTCAGCAGAAGGCTGCGACAATATAGAGGCTTTAACAAGGAACCAGGAAAGATGTGTACACTTACTCCATCTTTATTCCTTTACGTTTGTAAAGGTTTCTATCCAAAGCACATACACAATCCTATAAATACGCTTTGTTACTGAGAACCCCCTATGTAAAAATGGTTTTCCCGTTTAAGGTCATGCAGGAGAACGCAGGTCACGGTCGCGGTGGGAGGTGCAGGCCAAGCCTACCGTATGTGGTGATCATCTTGCTGGTTTCCCGGAAGAGCAGAATCCCATTGGGCGATGATACGTCGAACTGCAGCCTCTGTGACCTGGGTAGACATGGGGGGAGGTGGGTCGGGTCGGGTTGGGTTGGGTCAGCACAGCTCAGCTCAGCATAGCACAACACGCTGTGACTCCGGCTCGGTACTGACTACCACAGCCTAATCCTAACCCTGATTGATTTAAATTTACCATGAAGATAGTTCGGTTCCCTCTCATGCTGCAGTAAGCCTGAGGCGCATGCCTTGAAACAACAAACTACTGAGATGCCAGCCACGTAGATATTCTTTAAATTCTTTAAAACTAAAAGTAGCCCAACAGCTGCCAGTGATGTTTGTTAATCCAGCCTTTCGAGAAGAGGCAGCAACATAGTTTTGTTTACAGAGACACCATAAAAAATACTGCGGAATGAGGCTTACTCAACAAAGAATGCACTGACACCTACTGTACGTGCATTTACTTAGTAAAAGATCAGATAGGGACTCTGAATTGGTAAGTATTAATATTGAATGGATTGGGGCACCAAAAACATTCCTAGTCTTCCTAGAAACTCAACAAAAGTCAAGAATCGTGTGGGAAGAAGAGCTTCTGGCCAAGAACATAGCATGTACTCACGTCATATTCTGGATGTTAATAATAATAATGATAATAATAATAATAAAAATAAGAAGAAGAATATTATTATTATTAATAATATATTAATAATAATAATAATAATGCTATTAGCTTTTACCAAAAAAGATCATAGAAATTCTGGTTTAATATCTCACTCAAAAGGCACAACAGACACTGTGCCGTAAAACACAGACACAGACAGGCTTATCATATTCACTCTTCACTAATCAGCTGAAGGGTTCAAACGTGCTACAGTGGCAAGCAGTGCTGCAGCATTCCTACAATGCCGCCCGGATGTTAGCGCCCTGGCCAGAGTCGGCCACTTACCTGTTGTGGACCAGTTCTGCCATCAGTTTGAGCACGGGCGTGGTGCAGGCAGGGACGTGGTACCACAGCTCGACCGCCCTCTGCAGGATAGGCATGTAGGTGGGGTAGCTGTGTGAGGGTGGAGAGGTTAAGGGCAAAAACAAAGAAGATGCAGCAGAGATACCCCACTGAGGAAGAGGTCTTATTTCAGCCACTCACCAAAAAGCTATTTAAACAAGCAAAGACAGGACTGTCCTTGAAGAACAGACACCTGAGTGGGCCTGAAAGTCGACAGGAGACACCTCACTCACTCTCAGCTCTAACTGCCTCATCACAGTGATTATCTGGACCATAAATCCCCTCTGTCTGGTGCTCCTGGTGCAAAACGAGGGGCTAATTAAGGTCCCGCAGGACCAGAGCCAAGTGAGGACAGCTCCAGGATGACTGGGGGTGGAGCTGCTGTGGTCAGCGAGGCCCAGCACAGAATGGAAGGATACATCCAGTCAAAGAGCATCATGAAGCTGGTCTTTGCGTTGAACGCAAAAGCGATGCCCCGCAGGTCTCTGACCAGGCCCACCAACGTCCGCTGGGGGAGGGAGACAAGACAATTGGTGAGGACATCGGGTGGAGAGTGGGGGCATTTGGCTTCTTGAAAATAAGAGCTCTACTACCTTAGCCTCCTGCTCGTTAAAGGTGTTCGTGCTGAACATCTGTGCCACCGCCTCAAAGGCGGCCGTAAGGGGCAGCATGAACTGCTCGAACTGGTCCTCATCTTCTCCTGTGAGGCGGATGCAGAGACAGAGATGGTCAGGATGACCCCCGGCCAAGAGAGCAGCCACCGTCATAGGGGTGAGCAAGACATGGGTCCTCACCCAGGTCCACCATGAGCAGCCGGCCCAGCGCGGTGTAGAAGGTGGTCCGGCATCGCATGTCACTCAGGTTCGACTGATTGTTCACGCCCAGGAAGGAAAAGTGCTCGCTCTGCCAGGGAAGAACGTGGAGGGCCAAGGGTTACGGGCGAGACAGGCCGGAGCAGACAGCGTAGCGGAAGAGAAGAAGAGTGGAGGAAGGCTCGCTAGGAACCACCTGGGGAGCTGCCACTTACCGTGTGGTTGTTCAGCATGAACTGAACAGCACTGAGCTTCACCAGCTTCCTCACACTGCTGTAGGTGCATGAGGGGGTCAAGGAAAGATCAGCACTGCCCAACACCACTCAACACCACTCAACACCACCTCCACCGCGAAGTGGCTGGAGGAGGAAGATGGTGAGGAGGACGGTGATGATGATTACCAATTTTGTTTCCACCCCCCCACATCAACTTAAAATGTTGTTATTATGTATATAACAGCAACAACAACCACAATTCTTGGGGGGGGGGGGGATCCTCCATTTTTACCGACCCATTCGAGAAAATGCCTCCTACAATGAGCGTGTATGTGAACACAAACACCATGTGCGATCAAACTCAGAGCTGGCAAGGATATCCAATGGAGAGGTCATTGAGAAGCTGCAGTGTCTTGGAAGTGATGGGTTCACACTGCCCCCAGTACTTCAGGTTGGTGATTCTACATTGTGAGAGAAGGCCCCAGGTTAGCATTTACCACACACCCTGCTCCTGTCCCACTTGGAACGGCACATGACCTACTGCTCACAAGGGAAATAACCAGCATCCGATCTCTACCGAACCGTGGCCTATGGGTCAGTACTACACCTGAACAGTGATGCTAGGTATACTGAACTGAAGGGGACCAGGCCATACTTGTGAGCTTCTGTCAATTTCTGAGCTGTGTTAAGAAACAACTGCAACATTTCACTAATGTGCAGTATTTCTCTCTTTTGTTGAGAGGTTCTGTCGCTTTTTCTGATGGCTGCTTCGTGAGTAATACAGCGAACAGCAGCCACATCCTCACATGATCAGAACAGCTCAGAATACAAAGGGTTAAAACAGCAACCAGTTTTACTTAATTATTAGGATGGCTCATTGGCAGGCAACAGTGAGGCATCATGGGCACCTCTGCCACAACGATGTACCTACATCTTCCCGATGAAGACGCTCAGCACCATGGTCTCGTCGTTCAAGCCCAGCACCTCCGACAGGCGGCGGTAAAGCTGAGAGAGGAAAGCAGTCATGTGAGCACAGGCCACGCCCACACAGTGAACAAGCCCCTCCCCCATGGACCACGCAGAACAAAGGGTGCGTTCTGACACCCCATACTAGTTTGCTATGTAGGAGGCAAAATGTATCAGGTGACGTGAGAAGTACGTCTGAATCCTCAGAATGGGTGAGACAGTAGGCGGAGTCCCGGAATGACATACTGCTACATTCCACGAAATTCCAAATTGTACAACCAATAGACACTATGCTATCCCACAAGGCCGCTGGAGGGGGGAGGATCGCACTGGCTCGGCTGAGCAAGTGCCGTCTCCGTACAAATTTAAGAAGGAAACAATCACCGGTTATATAAGTGGACTCAAATGTATTGTTTCTGTTGTTAGTTTTTAATGGGGGTCAAGCTACATTACTGGAAAAACATCTGGCTCAAGTAATACGCAAGCGTGTCCTAATGCATGCATACGGTTTACATATAGTACAAACTAGAGGTCGACCGGTATAGCCGATGCCGATATTTAGAAGTCAGGGTCATCCGTTGGCCGATACGTACTGCCGATTTTTTGCAGATAATTGGACGTTTTATTGGCATGATAAAATACCACACTAATAATATAGGATAAACAACACTTCTCAACTTAACGTTTATTGAACACTGACTTAGAACATAAGTGTAAACTTAAATATAAACAGGGTGACCAGATAATCCATGTAATCCCAGACACTTCGAGCTACTTCAGGTTTTACAAACTACTGTAAACCAGAAAGACTCCTTTGCTTGGCTAATATTTAAATTTCTTCTTGTGCTTTGACTGGTTTGTTTTCTTGATTGAAAGACTCATACAGCGGTTTCACATTAACATTAATGACACATGTATGATTATAGGCGACTGACCAATCAGCACACAGCAAGAATGCAGCGCTTAAGTGAAATCCAGGTCCTTTTAATTGAAATGGAAGTTTACAAATCCTGTCCTAGCTCAAAGTCTGGGATGACATGGATTATCTGGTCACCCTACATATAAACAAACTATATACACCTAAATAAACGCACAAAACTTCTCTGTCAGTGATGGTTTTAATACCCATCTTTAACGTTACCTGTAAGCTACACTGCAAGAAAAGTGCATAAAAATTGAGTTCAATGTGCTGTGTTAATATAAAGGAATTTTCAGTATACATTCTCACAGGAGTTTTACCCTTTAATTTGAATTTCGCATTGCATTGTGGGAACAAGAACACTCGCTAATGTCTGTAAATTTAACCAAAAAAATCCTTAAGAACACGGATAATGTCTTGGCAGAAAATTGCCAGTACATATACGTTTTTACAGACGTATATACGTGTAGAGCTGGTTGTCGGCTCGCTATCATTACACCAGTTCCCAACTGTTCTGTAGGCATTTGCGTCCTTTCAAGGCAAAACTTCATAGCCAACCAGTTACATATAGAGGTCTTTGAAAGACCAGGGGCAGGTTGCACAAAACACCATTAGTTTTACCCTTAAGTATGACACTGCCAATGACATTAAACATTTTGCATCTGACAAATATGAATAAAATAAAAACAAAAGCTGGATTTCCCCCTGTGGCATCTTAGAAGTTACGGAAAAGTGCGTTGAAAAGAGAGAGAAGCCGATGACCATAATCTAAGCAGATGGATTTATTTTTGTATCTCACTTACATTAAATGCATTAATGAATACCTTTATCTGCACGTATCTACATATTTCTGCATCGAAAATTTGATCGAATAACCAATACTTCTGTCTTTTTGCTGGTACCAGCGGTGAGACTTACCAGTGTTAGCCAGATTACATAATGAATTATAAATTATGTTGCGGGCCGCATAAATACAATTATAAATCAACTGTCAGTGAAATCTATAATGCTAAATCAATTGATCATGACCATATCCAGTCACGGAATTCTCTTCTTGGGATGCTTTCATTTTCTTCATTTACGTCGCGTTGCAGTTAAGGTACAGTCAGAAGTACCTTAAGTTATTTGTCTCACTTTAGTCTTTTGTGCGACCGCTAAGGGAACTTTAAGGGATTGCTTATGTATAAGACCAAGATGAGGAGGAAAACTTAAATACGTACGTGAACATTTTAAGGACATTTAAGGAGTTTTGTGCAAATGACTTGATTTTAAGGAAATCTTAGCTTAAAGTGTTTTGTGCAACCGGCCCCAGAATTTAAGCCTTTCCGTTCTATCCCATGATTCTTATGAAAGTTCTGGCTGGGGTCCTGCACTGGGCAGCATGGGTCACGTGTTCAACAGCAACTGGGCTGCCCGCAGACGTGCCTGTCTGTAAATCGGCATACTACACTCGGATATCAGCCGATGCCGATACATAAAAAAATTCCAAATATTGGCTCGATATCAGTTGACCTCTAGTACAAGCTGCATTAATGGTTGCGTAGCAGGCTTCTGATAAAGCTCAGTATCTACTTGTACATGATTTTGGACATACCCAACGAGATCCACATTGAGACCAACGCGTGTTTTAAAAACAGACCCTGGATTTCAGAGAAGTCAAACAATCTAGCAGTGGCTCAGCTTCAAAGCCTCTTCACAGCACCTCATTACAGGCAGATGCAGGGCAGTGGGGAAGATGGGGATGGAGCAGCCGGGCTGCTGCATTATTGACAGCGCTATGGTGACATACACCTCCCTAAGCCCCACCACGGCTCCAGCAAAAGCCAGGACGGTGGCAGTGACTGGTCCGGTTGTCAAGGAAACAGGGCCTTTCAACTAAAATGGGAAAACTTCACAGACCTGTCTCCCCATCAACCTGACAGCCTGATTTGTACCCAGCTGTAGTTGCAAAAGTCTGGATTCTATGCTTTTTTTAGTATTAGTAAAGTCAAAAACAACAGGACATTGGTAACTACCGATAACCCCTTATAAGAAAAAGTTACAGGAAAGAAATGACTCCTGTCGGCACTGGGCCAGTAACCAACAAATGGCCGTAGTACCCTTGGGTGGCTGCCACCCATAGGGGCCGCCGTCTTGAATGCTCCAGCCTCAGCTAATCCTTCCTGAGATGCCGAGGCCCAGACATGGCCTTCCTCAGACCTCTTCCTTGCATTCCGGTTGTTTTCTTTATTTGCTCTTGAGAAAGCATTCGGCACCGGGGTCAACTACACCCTGCCTCAAACCAATCCCTTATCCTGTCACATGGCAGGAAAGATGTGACCACTGACCTTAAAAGCAAAAGTGCACATCACTGCTACATGACATCCACATTCAGTGACAACATGGCCATTCACAAGTGGCTCATGACTAATACACAATATACACCACAGGGCACTGACAGTCTGTCCCAATGCCACAAGAGTTTCTGGACTGAATGCCTGAACTCAGATTCAGTATCTCATTTGGACATATCAATACTACTCTATTTACCAGACTGAATATAAAGAAATTGTTTACATAAATCAAGTTTAAGGTTTACAAACTGAAAGGTACACAGCAGCATTCTATCCATCAGCTATTCATAACATGTATAACATACAAAAATGCATTATACTGCGGGCCTGATGAACTCAGTTGAATAACATGGCACCATAAATTATCCCAGGTATCTTTCAATCCCAGAACACAATCTCTTTCCCTATGTGAATTTCAGGGCAGTGCCAAAGTGATGCATACGGCTTTCCATATTGACTTCTTGGCTTCCTCCCTTCCCAAAGAAAATCCTTAACAATATTGTGAAACCGTTTAAGCATCAATTCTGAAATAGTTATTGGAAGGAAACATGATGGAGATGTAATTAAATTGTGGGGTCACAGTCATTTTAATAATATTCACCTTGTCCCAGAGGGAGTGTCTCACTGTTCTACATTTATCCAGAATGTTCCCAATTTTGTTCAACAGGGGACCAAAGTTCAATTTTATTACTTCATCTAAATTTTTACTTAAAATCCAAATACTTCATTGTAACTGGTGAGCATCTGAATCCAAACAGACTCACAGTATGTGAAAGACAGCAAATGGACCATGGCACAGCCTCAGACTTACTCCAGTGAACCTTATATCCCGACACACAGGAGCACGACTAGATAACATCCATTAAAGGAGGCAAAGAACTTACTGGATCACAAACTAGTAACAAAATATCATCAGCATATAACATCAATTTGTGTTCCTTTCCTGCCCCATTTACTCGCCTAATATTCGGGTCCTTCCTAATCAATGCTGCCAAGAAAATCGGCAATAATAATGGGGAGAGGGGGCATCTTTGGTGAGCTCCCCTGGAGATTATAAAAACATAAGAAATTATATCATTTCATTACCACAGAATTGGGAGTTTTATACAATAATTTTATCCATGTAGTAAGACCAGTACCAAACCCAAAGGAGAAGAGTGTTGCATCCGACTGACCTCTGCCAGAGGACGTAGTAGAATCCCCATCTGTATGTTTTTGTGGAGAATCATCTGGTGGCGGACTTTGTCGCAAATTTTTATTTATAACTTCACACACAGTTAACGCAGATATGAACTGTAATAAGAGACTTAAGTTTTTCTTACGGATGTGGACTAGATGTAACTACATAAGTTAAATATAAATAATTCCTGTGATCGACTCGCTGTGACATCAGCATCATTGTGACAGCTTGTTCTATGCACTATTACGCGTATTAAAATCCCTACATAGCAAGTTAAACAATTTAAAGGGGACGTTGTGTCACCACTGGCTTTTAGTTGTGGGGCCAAGATGCAAAAAGGACCAGGAAGCCGTCTACACCACTGGGGCCTAACAGATTTTGAGGTCGACCAGTATGGGTTTTTCCATTGCTGACTTTTAGAAGTCAGAGTTAGCCAATGGCCGATATATGCTGCAGATTTTTTTTGCCTGATAATTGGACGTTTTCCCCTCTATTTGCATGGTAAAATATCACACTAATAATAAAGGATGCACAAAATGTCTCAACATGACATTTATTGAGCACTGACTTAGAACATAAGTGTAAACTATATAAACCTGTAAGGTACAGCTTGTTGAACATTTGCTATCATTACGGCAATTGACGGTTCTGTAGGCTATTGGCGTTTTCTTTCAAAGCAGCACTTTATAGGAAACCAGGAAAATATAGAGGTCTTTGAAAGAACAGAGGCCGGTTCCACAAAACACCTAAAGTTTTCCCCTTAAGTATGATGCTTAAGGTTTAATTTCTCCTCAGCTGAGGATATTATTTAAGGCTTGAAGAAGGGTTTTTGCGTGACGATAAATAAAATAAAATAAGATGATTTAACTACGCGGATAATGCCAAAAATTTAATTAAACATATTTTGTGTCTGACGAATATAAACAAAATTAAAATAAAAGCTGGATTTCCACCGGTGGCAACTTAGAAGTTACGCAGATGGATTTATTTTTGTATCTCAGTTGCATTAAATGCATTAATGAATACCTTTTTCTGCATGTGTCTACATATTTCTGCATCGAAAATGCGACTGATGACCAATATTATTCTCTCTCTGTCTTTTTGCCGGTACCAGCAGTGAAACTTACCAGTGTTAGCTAGATTAAATAATAAATTATAAACGTTGCGGGCCATATAAATAAAATTATAAAATCGACTTAGTCAAATCTGTAAGTCAGGGGTGCACATAATTTACATTTAATTATTAGAGCTCCAGTATGAAGTTACTCAAATTAGGTACGCTTTCGCGCCGCGATGATTGAAAACTGCGGTGCATTTTACTATTGATCCCACCCATGTGTACTCACGTACCACTTATGTGCACCCCTGTCTATAATGATAGATCAATTGATCATGATTAATTGTATCCAGTCACAGAATTCCCTTCTCGGGATGCATTCATCTTCATTTGTGGCCATAAATTCGGGTATGTTGCGACTAAGGGCGCTTTTCCACCGCATGAAGTTCGGTACTTTTGGTACAGTACTCTCGCTTTTCCATTGACTTCAGGTTGAGTACCAGTACCAAAAATTCAAGTGCTAAAAATGCCAAACCAGTTAGGGCATGTCTTTGGTGCGTAACTTGCAACGCTTGCGCTGTCGATTGGTTATGCAAATAGCCCGATTCTGAAACAAAACGTTATGAACTCAGAAAATAGGAATAAAAATAAATAAAGCAGAAAAAAAAAATTGCGATCTGATCGGAAGAACAGATGCAACAAAATTTAGACGGCATAACAAGAAATTTAAAAAGGATTTTACTTAATATATACTGACCAAAAGTACCAAAAAGTACCCAAAAAGTATAGTACTTGTTGCGGTGGAAAAACCCCCTAAGGTACAGTCAGAGGTACCTTACGTTATTCACCTCACTTTGCTTATTTTGTGCGACCGCTAAGGGAACTTTAAGGGATTCCTTAGGTATAAGACCAAGATAAGGAGAAAAGCTTAAATACTTAAGTGAACATTTTAAGGAAACCTTAAGGAGGACATTTTCGGATGAGTTGTGCAACCGACTTTATGTTAAGGAAATCTTAAGTGTTCTGTGCAACCGGCCCCAGAATTTAAGCCATACCATTCTCTCCCAGGACTCCTATGAAAGTTCTGGTTGGGGTCCTGCACAAGCAGCAGCATGGGTCATGTGTTCCACAGCAACAATAACACTGGGCCGCCCGCTGAGGCGCCCGTCTGTAAATCGGTGTACTATGCTCGGATATCGGCCATTGCTGACACATAAAAAATGCCAAATATCGGGCCGATATCGCTCGACCTCTTCTCTAGAGATTATCATGTCATATGTAGACATAAGACACTAGCAAATCTGCATACAAACTAACAACACAAACTAAACCAAAGCTCTCCCAATTCCAACTGACTAAACTAGAAAACTGATATATAGAAGACAGTGTTGGGAAACACCCAGAAGAAAGCTAGGAGGAGGCCTGGAGAAAATGTGGAGAAGTCTGGAGAATGCTAAAACCAAAACAGCCACAATTAGGGAGGACACAGCGCAAAGAACTTGGACTGCTGGTGTGTTACTTATCTGAGCTGTTCACATTATACAGACTCCATGAGGCAAAAATAAGAACTTATGCAACTTATTCTGGGCAAAACCACAAACAGGAGCTCCGAGTCCCACAAAAAGCATAAAGAGATCTTCAGCTTAGGAGCAAGCATTCCAATATGGCTTCACAAATTATTTTGAAATACAGAAAAAATAAAAAGTATTCTGGAATAAAAGTATTCTCCTGAAGTTTACACGTTATTTGAGAAGACAGTCTGAGCTGGCAAATTCAGATGAGCTGGATACTTATATAAATCGCATCTCAGCACATATAAATCCTAACACCCCCACACTACCTGCACACTTTCAAGTACATTAGCACTCATGGACCTCCATGGTAGCTGTCCATTTACCTTGGAGGATTTCTGCACCTGGTCGCCGATGTAAATCTTGCGAAACTGCTCGAAAAAGCTGAGCATGGCCAACTCTAGCTTCTCATTGCCAGCCTGCGCCAGGCGGGAGTCGGTCAAGTTCATTAGCTGCAGCACCCTGAGGAACCAAAGCACAGGAACGTCAGGGCTACAGCACACTTTTGGGGGATGCAAAATGTGTATTAATACTGCGCATGTCTGGAGTAAGCAGCAGAATCTAAACAGGGCTAAACTTTCCTTATTGCTTAATAACATGAGCGTGATTGTCATCATCAAGATGACTTCATCAACATCATTGTTGACACACAACAGCAAACCGTGCACAACAACGAAATGTGTCCTCTGCATTTAACCCATAAGGGACATTGTGATATAGCCGCGGGCAGCAAATTCTGCACCCTGGGAGCAGTGCCTGGGGGTGGTTCCTTGCTCAGGGTACTTCAGTGGTACCTTGCTTGGCGGGAATTTGAACCAGCAACATTTAAGTCACAAGCATGCATCCCTAACCATTACATCACCACTGCCCTACATGTAGGCTGACATAGAAGAATTATTCTGAGAAACTCCAGGCCCAGTTATGCCCATTCATGTTGATGCAACCAGGGTAAAACAGCCATATTGCAGTCACTGTTTCTATAAGCAGATCCTTACCTACAAACTAGCTCTCCATCCATGGCGTCTTGCTCATCAGTGCTGGCAAAAGAGACCCTTCCCCCAATGACAGCACCAATGATGTAGACCAGCCACGTCAAACGACCTGCACAGAAAAACCCAGATTGTCAGTCTTCATCAGTCCATCCGTACCCCGATAAACCTCTCTGGGACTAGACGGATGAAGTTTAGGATGGTCATGCTGCGAGTCCACACTACCTTCCTGTACTGCAATGTCCATGGCACTTGAGTTGGTGGACTGCAGCAACTCCTGGTAGGACTGGGCGGACTGGTCAAAGAGCTGAACCAGCAGTGCGCACGTCTTCTCGTACTCACAGCGCCCAATGGTGGACAGCTGGTCCAGTTGCTGCTGGACCAGTCCTGTGTCATCCAGAGGATCCTCGAGGCCATCCCTGTCAGTCACATTGAATGGTACAGGTCAGCACTAACGCTAAACGCTTATAGCCCATGTCCATTCCTTCATGCTGCATCTTACAGCACAAAAAACTAATGGCAAGAATTGGGTGAAAACTCAAAGAACCACCAGCGGGGGGAGCCATCACCGAAAGACATCACCTGAGGATGATGTGCACAGACTCCAGGCGCGAGGTGATATAGGCCTTGGTGACCTCGGGCGTGTAGGTCTCCAGCAGGTGTGGTTCTGTGGCTTTGACGTAGGGCACAGAGGCAGCCAGCCGCTGCCATAGGCTTAGCAGGTAATGCACGCTGTTGGGGGCAAACTCCCAGTGCTGGAGGGGGGGTTAAAGCCAGTTACTAACAGCAGCCTAAAAGCAAAGCGGCACACAAACTCACTAAGCCCCTGACAGCCCCCTCCCCTGACCTTTAAAATAACCTTTGACACAGCATGTGGATAAGTTTTTAAAGTCGTGATCAAATTCTAGACAGGTGATTTCCCCCCTGAAGACCCGAGATCACATGACCCATGAGCACACCCTCACAGAACACATCAACAATATGCCGCTTTTTAACACTGACGAATAAGAAAAACATTCTTTTTATAGCAAGACGGTGCAGAGACTAACACAAACATTGGCCCACTTTGATAAATTACTTATACACTGTAATATCCATGGGTTCAGAACTACTTCCCAAACAAAACCTGCATGAATACCAAAAAGTATATATATATTTTTGAAGGCTAAATTTTAGATGCAACAAGCCAGTGAGAGATGTAATGTTTCGGAGTATTTCTGTACAATATTCCCAACCTGTGGTTTGTGTCATAGCCAAGGAAACACTGATATATAAAAATAATCAAAGAGTAACCCTGGCTGGCTGATATCGGGGATACTGAGGAGGGACCTGGGAATGACCCACACGAGATTCGGGGCGCTTCGCATACGGACGCACCTGGAGGCTGGTCACGGTGAAATTAGCTATTAGTCTGATGACTTCTGGGTAGTTCTCCACCTTAACCAGCTCACCTAGCTGGTAGTTGCTCTTCAGTCTGGCTAACAGTCGACAGAATTCATGGTAGTTGTTTGGGTCTGACAGACTCTGAGAGAGACAGAGGAGGGAATGAAAGAATAAATGGTGAAATAGGCAGGTGCAGCGGCCCATCGCGGCGACAAAGGAACCCAACAGAGCCACCAAGACTCATTAAGCTGGTCTTTAATGTGCTACTGGATGGACCCACACTAAGGACCTCGCGCAAGGACTCATTAAGCTGGTCTTTAATGCGCTACTGGATGGACCCACACTAAGGACCTGGCGTAAGGACTCATTAAGCTGGTCTTTAATGTGCTACTGGATGGACCCACACTAAGGACCTCGCGTAAGGACTCATT
>JAODKN010000026.1:331865-349064 GCA_026774425.1 Petrocephalus zakoni
GTGTTAGCCGGCACCCTCCCTGAGCACTGATCAGTAGCCGTGTTAGCTGTGTTAGCCGGCACTCTGACACCCGAAGGTACATTCATCACAATCGTATTACCATAATCTTAAAAATAAAAATAAAAAAACTGAAATTGTTCGAGTCTGTTAGACTTCATGCCTTTAAAGCCGTGCCTTCCCTGTGCAATCCCAGACAGGCAAGGCCCAAATAGCGGCACGTCACAATCACCAGTACAGTCTGGCTGTCAGTCTTGAAAACAAGCACGCACAAAGAGGGCTCTCTTTACGCCTAAGCTGATGCCCGGGCAAGACGAAATCCAACACATTGGCAAGGACTATCTTTCGCAAACTTGGAATGACGCTGCCACTTTGTTCGTTTTGTGTCACGTCACAACCCTAGAGGGCGCAGGACATTTTGGTGCAGTAGACCCATATACAGAGAACAAATAAACATACTGCGCTGAGTGTGTGACTCATTCTTAGTAAGTTACATTTTAAAAGAGCTATCCTTACTAACAGCCACAACTGGTTTAAAACTAGCAGCGGCACAGGAAGGGAAGCCAACAATTTATGGCCCTCGCAGTTACGCACTAACGAAACACACATCCCACAGTGACGGCTATCACTATTAACGAATATGCACAAACGCACATATTAATCTACACTAGTGAAGTGCGATGGAAAGTAACTGCGTAATCAGTCCGGCTGATCAGCCCCACGGTGTCACATTTGCATCAGCCAATCACAGCCAGTGGGTGGGATCAGAACAAACAGTTCGCCTTGGGACCCTACACAGGCAGTGCACAGAAACAGTGATCACAGAGGTGATTTTAGCCGATACATCATCATACTGCCAAAACGAAGTCAATTCTGTCTAGCCACCTTTAATCAGAGGCTCAGTCATCCAGATAAAACCAATATGAAGCAATATCAGAAGAGTGGCAGAGGTTACACTGGCCTCCCATTTGCTGCTGGGCATTTCCCTCCGAGAAACGTGGCGTCCAAGCCTGTCCACAAATGCGCGAGGAGAAGCAGAGGACGAGAGAGACCGGAAACGCAGGGCGTCGGCACTTACCTGGTTAATCTCATTGGTTAGCTGGGAGAGAATGGTGACGCCAATGATGCAGTGCTCTACGCTGTCCTGCAATGGAAAGTGGCCATTAGCAAATGTGGCATATGTCAGTGATCCGATGGGCAGCAGGGGCGCAGTGGTTAAGAGAGAAGTTTTGTTGCTTGAATAACAAAACGCAGCGTTGTAGGCTCAGAGCATTGGGCCCGGCGTATGTAACAGAACAGTGGGGCACCTTGGGGGGTACGGCCTTCCATTATTTTATGACAACTCGGAACCTATGTTACCGGGACACGATGTGACAGTACATGAGCTGATGCAGGTCTACGTTTCAGCACTAGCAGAGAGCTGGGAGGTACCATCATGGAACATTCCTGTTTGAAGAACTTCTGCTAACCACCACAGAGTCTCCTTACCCCCAGGGCTCAGTGGGGAAAATACTTAACCTTCAAATGAAAGCAGCCACACAAGTGCCGGGAGCGGCCCAGACCGTTCAGAACATGACCGAAGCAGCAGGTCCCACACGGAAGAGGCCGCGGTCAGTCGAGGGACAGCAAGTTGTTCTAGAACGTCGCCGTGGTGGGTCGGGGGTGGTGGATACTGGGTGACCGCACTTTAAAACACACCTGCAGGAATCGCGTGACGTCGGCGATGGCGTTCCTGAAGGCGTAGTCGTCCTTCTGACAGTCGAACCAGCCCAGTTTGGTGATCCTGGCGTAGAGCTGGATCAGGGCTTGGGTGACGAAGGCCGCCAGCTTCGGCCTAGTTGCCAGGTAATTAAGTACATAGTTCCCTGGAGAAAGAGCGGCACAGTCAGCCTGGCAGAATCTCAAACCAGCACAGACGACTCACCCAGTATTGAGACTTTTTCCCGATTCAAATCCTCCTGCAGTACAGCCTAACCCCTCAAGGGGGCGCCACTGTATGCTCCGACTTGAACTGTTTGATACATTTTTTTAAAGCACATTATTGATTGCAATACAGGGCCCTGTCCAGCGCATTTGTAGCTAAAGGCCCCCACTCTATTCCCTTCTACTTTTTAAGCACTTACGAATATCAACACGTTGCTCCAAGGGTAGAGGGTTGCTCGTCCTGGACACCAGCTTGGAAAGACACGTGGCAGCCAGCAGCTGGGAATAAGAAGACTGAGAAGGGAGAGGGAGACGAGAGAGGTTAAGAGCGACACTGGGAGACCAGCCCAACACGGTAACTCAGGTACCAATGTCTGGGCACGACAGCAGATGGTGATGCGAACATCCTATCCCCATAAACAGGGCAACAGGCATTCGCGTACAAACAGAGGCAGGACCCTATTCATACAGCCACAGGACATTCCAACATGCGAAAGGAAACGCCAAAACAAGTCTGCCTTTTTCTTACAGAAACAGACTTTTAATTTAACCCACCTGTCTGCTATGAATACATTTATTATGTAATACTGGCCGTCCCCAGGTTATGGAAGATCCGTTCCTTAAGTTTGCCTTCCAGTCGAATTCGTAGATAAGTATATAGAGTAATACAGCACATAATAATAATAATAATAATAATAATAATATTATTATTATTATTAACAACTATGCAGTAATAGTAAAAAGTCAGTAGTGCATGTATTTGTTATTATGAACCATTATATTTAACACAAATTTTTAATGTAACAGACTTTATGGTAGTCTGTTCGTAAGTGCGGGTTGCCTGTAAGTCAGGCGTTCTGAACCTGAGGACTGCCTGTGACAGGACTGAGAATCTCCCCATGGTGGCTAGTAATCCCGCCGGATGTTTTCCTAGACAGAGATAGCACCGGGGGCCCCCGGGGGGGTGACTTACGCTCCCTCTCTCCAGCAGCAGCTGGCACTTGCTCAGGCAGTCTGGGCTGTTGGTAAACTCCACCAGCGCCTTCTCGGCTTGCAGGCGAGTGCTGGTGTCCGTGGTCTCATACAGCTGCTTACACAGGATCTCTAGCTGGGCTAGGCTCTGGAAGACAGGCAGGCGGGCGGCCGGTGGAGAGGAGCGTCAGAGAGGGTCGGCCTCCAGAAACACTGCAGCTCATTACCCATTGCTCAACTCCGCTTTCTGAAAATGGCGCGCAAGTGTTCGCCACGTTTTTACAAAAGTGCCCAGCCAAACACTGATGGCCCACAGGACTTTACATATAAGCACGCAGCACATGTGTAAGCAGGAAGAGCCAGAAAATTATGGAGAAGTGTAAGAAACACTACAATGGAAAGGAAACCTCGGACAGGGGTCAAAGGTCAACTGGCTGCCCACCCATCCTTAGCAGCTGAAACAAGTTCAGCCGGATGCCCAAATATCAGCAGGTCAGTAAGTGATAATCAGATGGTCTCATTTCGCTAGAATGTGATTGCAGTGACTGTGTTTTGTAACAGCTGCAGCCAAATGACGTACATAAACCAAAACGGCCCAAACGTGCGAGAGCACAGTCAGTGTGAAAGACACAGAACATCGCTGAACGCCAAGGTCTCTGAGAATGCGACAGGTGCGCAGCTCCCAAACGGACGAGACCTCACGCGGATTCCAACACTTACTCCCATTGAACCCGACAAATTGAGGAAACGGCAGGGAAGGAGACATGCACAGATCTGACCGCTCTCTGGATGAATGCCGTCGGCCTCGATTGTTAATAGCGTGATGATTACAACCATTTACAGTCATTACTAATAAATAGGAGGAGAGCGAGGACCCTCGGCACGAGCGAGACATCGGCGGTGTCGGGCATCTCGTCGCCGGAAATGTGAGCCAGCTAAATTCAGCGCTCTCAGTAGTGAGTCACCACCTGCGTGACGTGGAGGCACTCAGCTTCATACGGCACTTGGAGAAAGAGAGGAACAGGTCAAGTCTGAATATTAAACCCGGGCTGGCAGAAAGCACAGCAACAAAGATTTCTGTTTTTAATTATGAGACAATAAGCATATTAGCAACACGGGAGAAAAATGCTGCTGAGGATGGAACCTCTTGATTTTCTTCATACGTTTTTAGTGAAATGGTTTGAAAAGGAGATGAACGTTGATCTGCAACACATGTGCTGGGCCCCGCAACGGAGAAGGTGGGGAGAGGGCGATGGATTCTGTACGATAATACTAGGGCTGGGGTATTGACGGAGCTGCATCGGGGAGATAAGGGCGTTTCCGCCTCACGGCTGCGGGGCCACGCTGCTGGGGTAGAACAGGGTGTACTGACCCCACCTTCCCAACGTCTAGGCAAGGTGTGTCGAGTTTGGAAGGGGCAGCCGCACCAGTCGCCCGACCTAACTTTGAGAAACTCACGAGAACTCAGGGTTTCCTAAAAATACCCCAACGCCGATCTCACTGCCTGAGGCAGAGGGTGTGGGTGGCTGGTGGGATAATGAGGATGTTTCTCTGCAACTTCTGCGAGTCCAAAGTGTGCGCAAGTCAGCAGGGGCAACACAGAGATGAGAAAGAAATATGGGCAGCAGCCTTAATGGCCCTCAGGTCTCCTGGAGACGATGAGACAGGCCTTTTTTTTTTTAATAAAGAAACCCGCTTTACGTCAGATCAAAGTGCAATGCTTATGATTTCTACAAGAAATGGAGCCAACACCATGCCAAGCGACAATATGGCAAAGAGTAACGGAGGTTTGCAGCAGCGGCACCAGAGTGAGTCGGGAGTTTGTGTAGTGATGTACTACCTAAAAGCCAGACTAGGGAGGAGGGGGCGTGGCAGGTGCGACTGGGACTAAGGACTCTACAGTCATTTATTTGGGGGGCCCTTTCGGGATGCAGGGAAGAATTACACCTGCACATCTCTCACCATGCAAAGCCAGGCAGACTTAGACAAAGATGGCTCTCTGCCCGAAGCAATTCTCTGCCTGCAGATAAAGTGAGCGTACACCGCCTCCCCCCCCCACGAAAACCTCACCCGGGCCGCTGAGGATGGTGTGAGGAGGATGTGAAGCTCCTGTTTTTTGTTGATGGTAATATCCACAGAAGTGCAACCGACAATTAGCACAGAAATAACGAAAGCCTGGCCATTCTATCAGCAATCAAATTAATGGATAACATGCCCAAGACAGGAGGCATACTGAACCTTCCCTGGACGAGCCTGTTACACATGAGCGTCAGGCGGGAAGAATCAGCAGGTATAGCACAAAGCTAAGCCGGTTTTAAAAAGCTTTGCACGCCGAAAGCTGGGAAGACATCCCTCCTGCACGCATGTGTACCAGCCGCAAAAAAAGCACTGAATACCTGCACAAGAATCATAGCGCAACAGAAGCCAGGCTTTTATGGACACTGAACCCCAGCATCTCTTACATAGAGCTCAAAAGAGGCAGTGTCATTTGAAAACAAGCAACATGGATAAAACATTTTTGGGGTGAAATTTCAATCGGGACAAATCAGCTGCTCATATAAAACACATTAGTCTGAATATTTAACCACCGTCACCACATAATGACCAAAGCTATACAGATATGGGTGGAATTTCATTCATAATTTACCTTCCTGTCAACCCATAGACGTGGAAGCAAAGGCAGAGGGCCGTGTGACACGGAGGCTGAACAGACTGGCGCGGGGACGAGAAAGGGAAGCGAGCTCGGCCATTTAGGCCGGCACTCGTCTGTAAGGCTCAAAATGATGTGAAGAAACAAAAACAAATAAGTTTGCGCTGAATCCCACCAGTGGGGGGTCTGAGGGAAGATGTGTACAGTCAATTCCAAAAGTGTCAACAGTGGGTACACAGGCCTGAATGGCAGGAGATAAGAGCCCTGCGTGTCTCCTGCCTGCCTGCCTGCCTGCGTGCATGTCTGCTGGCTGCTGCCTGCATGTCTGCCTGCTGCCTGCATGTCTGCCTGCCTGCTGCCTGCATGTCTGCCTGCCTGCCTGCTGCCTGCCGCCTGCGATTACGCCGCTCACAGCCAAACCCCGCACGCAGCACTAAGCGGCGTCGGGTCTGTGGCAGCGCCTCTCAGCTTCTCCTCGCTTATCCATAAGTAATAAAGCCTCGCTTGTCGGAAGACAGCCTGCAGATAAAACTTTAGCAGTGTGAAGGGGGGGGGGTACACGCACCGAAACGCCGTCCGGGGGCTCCGTCCGCTCGCGCGGCAGCGTGTTCAGCGACCCCCCCCCCTTGCCTCCCACCCCCAGCGTCTGACAGGCAGTGCGCGGCGGGGGGAGCTGACAGCTCCGGGAAGGGGCGCCCGAAGCCGCCTCCGCGGCGCTCAGCCCTCCGGGGTCCGTCACGGCGCCGTCGTGCCGGGAATGCGGGCGATCGGAGCCGGGAGGCGCCGCCGGACGCGGAGGGCGGCCCGACGCACAGACCGCGGGATCCCGCGCCTCGGACGGGGGGTGAGATTAGCGGACGGGCTGAGGCAGCAGCATGGGGGTCCGCCGGGGAGCCGCGGGCCGCACGGGGCCTCCGGGCCGAACCCCTGACGGGACGCCGGGGGCAGCCCGGCCTCCCTCCCGAAGGGCGTGACGGCGGCCGCCACCTGACGCGGTGTCAGGGCGCCCGGCCGCAGGGAGAGGAGGGGCCGGCCGGCTAGCGCGGCTAGCGCCACTAGCATCCGGCGCTCCGGCCTGACTCGGGCACTACGGGCGGCAGGAGCCCCGCGGAGGGCGGCGCGGCCCGAAGGCGGCACAGGGCGGGGAGGCGGGCCGGGCCGAGGGCGCTGAGCTGGGGGCCCTGGCCCGGGCTCGGCGGCGGGAGCAGCGCGGACGCAGCCAGACCGACGCGGGGCGCTTGTTTACCCCGCGCCGAGCGGTCGGCCGACGCCCCCCCCGGAGCCCCCGTCCTCATTCCCGCCCCGTAACCCGGACGGCGCGCCCGCCCCCCGCCAGCCGGCCGCGCCAGCGCCGCGACGCCGAGCGGGGCGACGGAACGCGACGGCAAGGCCACAAGTCAACATCAGCCCCCGGGCGACGGCCGACGATGCGCCGCGACGGCCCCCGCCGCCCCGGCCGAGCCGCGGCCGCACGCAGGGGGGCGCCCCGCTCCCGCACGCTCACCCGCCGCCGGAGCGCAGCGATCGCCGGGCCGCGCCGCCCCGCACACCTCCCCCGTGTTATGAAAACACAAACCCCCGGTTACCTGCACATGATCCGCCATTTTGCTCCATTCATGCTCCTCTCTCACTCCCCCCTAGCAGTGAGCATGCGCGACAGTCGCCCAGGTTTCGTACGGCGTTTACGCAGTTTGCGCGCAGCCGCGGCGCCGGGCGCACGCAGCGTAACTCCGTTCCGGAATACGTCTACGTACGAAAAGACCGCTGCGTCTCGACGCCAAATAGTGGCTCTTTGTTTACATGGCTCTTAAAGTAAAACTGCTGCATTCTGTGAAGCCCCGCAACGCCATCGCGGTTTTATCGCGTCTGTCCACCCGACGAACATGTGAATAACCGACACGCACGAATGACAAAATCTGCAGTTAGAATATTCGTTTAATTGTTAATTATTTAATAAAAATACTCTAAATTATTGAGTTTAACAGAAATTCGCTTTGTGAATAGCGCAATGAGTAGCTTGTGTTCATGAAATAGCACTACATCCCCAAATAGTGTTTGTATTATTCACTCGCTTCCCCCGCTAAAAGGGATTCTTCACGTGTCACAATATGATTAATTTTACTCACATTTAGGATCAACATTATGTTAGTCATTCCCAATGATCTCCCATGGAGATTAATCCTGCCCTTTATTTAAATAATTCTCAACAAATCCTCAGACGTTCCTGCAAGACTGTAAACTCATCTAGTTGAGTTCATATTATACAAACCTACTTTTAAGCAGAGATCCAGCTAACCACTGCAAGTATACACCAGCTTACATACAGTCTTTTGCTCTGCCAAACAGCACTTACGGAGCTGGGCAGTTAGGTAGTATTTTACATCCACCCTTCTAATAGGAGCTGAACCAGCAACCTTAAGATCCTACTACCTGTTGCTTGCATTAACGCTGCTTAGAACGGAAGTCATACAATTTAAGTTTATGGTAGGTAAGTTTTTTTTTCAATTATTTTATCTAACGCAAGGGCATCAGATTACACCGCTATTTCATCCATCTTCCCAAACTACTCATGCAGTCATGATGAGCCTGAAGTCGCTCAGCAAGCATAAGACGTGAGGCCTGGGACGCCCTGAATGGGATGCCAGTTACTCTGTCATCTACAGACACCAATTCACCTAACTTGAATGATACTGGAGTATAGGTGGAAACCGGAGTACCCAGGAAGAAAAAAAACAAACCTGCAGAGACATGAGGATACGGTGCTGACTCCACACACATGGGGTTGGGGGGCGGGTTTATAACCCTGAACTTTGGAGGTAGGGGGCTACAATGTTACCCTCTGTGCCACACCACTGCCGTTTCAATTTAAATGTGGCCTTTATGCACATTACTGTACAAGAGTACTGCCAGGTTAGAACGGCTGATCACAGGATCTGGCCACAATGGCATTGGCTATCGGGCCTCATCGCAGCTGAAAAGGAAACTAATCCCTGAATGCCTGTCTGTGTGCAAGGCCTGTAACGCTATACAAGTCACAAACAAAAAGGCTTTGGAACACCAACCGCTGCATCCATAACATTAATGGACAGGGGATTTATATGGCTGATGCTGGACCTGAATTCCTGTCCCTGTATGGTTATAGATTATAGTTATCGGGCCTAATTAATTTGCTAAAAAATACTGAAGCAGAAAATTCATTATTCAGCAAAAGTAGTGTATTTAAAACATCAATACATTCTTATTATTTTATTACTTGCAGTTAATACTGATACTGAGATTTTGTAATTGTAATGCCTTTGTAATGAATGTTTTGTACAATTTTGTAATTGTGATGACCGCTCATACCAGCTGATGCTCTCAAACTCAAATAAATACCAGTAGTACAGAAAAATAGTATAGTTTATACTATCAACTATTTTATACTATGAATTAATATTCATATCAACAAGCAGCTTTTAAGTTACTTTAACCTTAAATCAATTATAGAACATAAACCTTCACAATGTTTGCACTCAAATAGAGCAAGTTTAAAATAAATTGTATGACTTACGTAAAAAAAGCACCTGAACAAGTGAACTGTGTTCATACCCAAACACATTCAGTCGGTCACTAACAACTCTTTAGCCAAACTTATTAGCTACCAATGATACATTTATGGTAGACATATTTGTGATATAGAACATATATACCACGAATCCTCTAATTTCTTCACAAATCCCTGTTGCAAATACACCGAGTGTGCAGTTGGGTTGATTATAGCGTGGATATTGTAGCTGTCAGCCTTGTGCGCTCCCTTTTTCAAACCTAATGTTCGGCTGCCACCTCGTGGCAGAATGTGTCATTAGCGCCCCATGTACAAATTTTACATTAATTATTCAATAGATCGATAGATAGTGTCAAGATTTTCTCTGTTTTATGGTAACTTTTGACTGTTTTGTGGTGTTTGTAAGTATTCTGTTGTTTCCAAATTCCCTTTTGTTGCCTCCATATCTTCTGGTTTCATGGACGATTTTTCCGATTTCCTCACAAAATTGCTTGTCACCTTTCATACAATTATTTTCAGAGAAACTGTCGGTGATAATTTAAGGTTTCTTGTTCTTACTCAGCCTTATTTACCATTATAATAATCACGGTCTACATTTAGTTTTAACCTTTGGAACACATGTTCACACAAATTCAGCTGCTTCTATTACAAAACTCCGTTCGTTCAGATTGCTTTTGTTTCACGGTAAAAAATACTGGTGAAAAAGCTGGGGAAAAAACTTTTTGTTTTGGCTGCATATTCACGTCAGACACTCCATGAGCAGCTAAATCGTTCCATTAAAGTCTAAATAACGAAATCAATCTGGTCAATCTGTTGCAAAGCACGCATTTGTTGACCATGATGTATTTGCATTGATTTGGGGCAGAGTATGAAACAGTTATGAGGCAACTTAATACAAATGTTAGTCATTAGCAGCATGGGATTGCACGTAACCATCTCATTACATGTAGAACTGTATCATCGTGAGCAATGTCATGCAGAAAACCCTGGCGTTTACTGAGCAGTGAAAAAAATAATATGGTCAGGTTAGTCACCATTCTGACGACCCAAACAACTAAGTAAACAACTGAGTGTCTGATCTTAATCTAGATGACGTCTGCTGTCTAACTGCTAACTGGCTCTCCACAAAGTGCCGTCGGCTAGCACAGGATGCAGCTGCAGAGCTTTAGATCACTTGTGTGAACGTGCTATTTCTGTGCTCACCTGCAGATCAATCTGCCTGTCAGCTTTAGAGAAGTTTGCAAACATTACGTAAACTGTTAGGGCTTGGGGTTAACACCTAAAGTCTTAACTCTTCCGCGTCTGGGGCAGTGATGTTCAGCTCAGGGGGTTACGACTCTATGCCTATGATTAGAATGTCGGCAATTTGAATCCCGAGGCCAGCAGACTGATGCTGTCATTGGACACTTGAGCGAGGCCCTTTCCCGCATCTCCAGGGGCACTGCACGCTGGCTCACTCTGTGCTGTGCCCCCCCCGCCCCCCCCCAAGCCTGCTATCACCTGTATGTCTGTCTGTGTGTCTCATGGAGAGAAGATGGGGGAGGCGGAGAGACATTTTCCCCATGAGGATGAATAAAGCATCACTTTTTAATTAAATGGCTTTGCCCCCATGTATATGAGTTATGATTCTCTTTCATACACATAGCCATGATTCTTTTGTTCATAAGATGGGAATCTTGGTGATTTGGAGGAGAATATATATTTTTATGTTTTTATTTTGTTTTTTAGTTTTCAATGTTTCTATTTTATTATATGTTATTATTATCGTTTGTCTACTTAATTTCCCTGTTCCCAGGATTTGTATTATTGGCTAGAGCTACTGTAACGAAACTAAATTCCCCCCTGGGATTAATCAAGTATTCTGATTCTGATTCTGATTCTGAAATAGTCAAAGTCAAAATGGAAACTGGTTGGTGAAAACAAGATAAACATCGACGTAAACTAAGATTGTAAATAACCATGAGCAGCTATAAATATGTGCAGATGATGCAATAAAGTGGCAGAAGTAGTGCAGAGTACTGAATAAATAAGAGGGTGTGTACATGCCAGCTGTGCAAAGGGGCTCCAAGGGGCCGTCCAGCAGTAGTGCTGTTGGGGGGTAAATGCAGAGGCCTGGACACTGTCCTCCTTTAAGGTCCACATCACCTGGGGGAGAAGCTCTTGCTCAGCCTTTCGGTGCCATTGTTGGGGTGGCTGTGGCCTTGAGTAGCTAAGGAGAACTTGCTAAAAAAGCTGTACATGTTACATCATCCAGGTGGGGGCTACACTGTAAAGCCATTTGGGTATCTTGGAAAGTGTTACAGAAATGTAGCATTCATTCATTCATTCAGTCAGTCACCTACTCATTCATTCACTCATTCATTCATTCAGTCTAGACACATAGAAAAATCATTATTAATGGAGTATAAATTTTTTCCCACTCTCTCTGTGTCACACACACACACACACAGACACACACACACTCATTTGTAATTCTATCTTTGTAGAGACTCTCCATTTATTTCCATGGGAAAACTAATTCTAACATGACACCTTTAACCATAAATAACCAGACAAAATACAAGACTTTTTTAGTTTTTTGATTGCATTCACAGATCTTTGTGGGTACCTGAAAAATTGTGCCCAGGATGTCAGAATTACAGGTTTTTATCATATTGTGGGGGACATTCGGTAATAATCCACACACAAACGCACACACTGTTAACACTCACCCACACCCAACACTACACGCCGCTTCATTTGCATAGATTCAGCATAGCCCTCAGCTCATGGCAAATTCAAGTTTTGCTTTTTGGAAATTTGGCTTTTTTTTATACATTTTCAGTCAGGGCCGGGCTGGGCTGATTACACAGTGTACCGGACGTTTTTTAGCCCGGCCATGGTGTTGTGGGATGGGAAAACCCCGCCATAGTTACGCATGTGTGGTGCGCCTGTTTGACCAAAAGTCCAGGGTCGCATGCCAGTGCGACTGAAGTTTCTGCGGAAGATTTCTGAATAGAAACATTACTCAAGAGTGTGATCCACCCATCCATCCATCCTTGCACCTTATCTTGCACCTCTGCAAGATAAACACAAGTCCCTGAATCTCCTGTGTACCTAGTATCTCCTGGTGTTTGATTCGTGCTAGTGCTTCGTTCCTTGTTAATACCTGCTTGAACCTTCTATCTGCATGCATTAGGGCAATGATCGGTTTTCATGAGGCTATAAATGCCTCCTGTTAATATGTGGGGGGCGGGGGGTCATTTTTAACTGCTCCCCACTGGATATCATTGAACTTAGCAAGCGCAGCGGTGACCATTTCAGATTATGGGATAAAAAACTGAAACACACAAATGAGCTGAGCTGTGAAACCAGATTCACCCATCAGATTAAGTGGGTCATGCCTCATGCACCAAAGATATCTTCAGTTAATATTGTCCTCTGCAGAACTTTGCTGAGCTCAGTCTTACAGACACTTAATAATGTGCCGATGTGTCAGACTGCTTCCAGTCACCAGCCCATTTTAGTGTCCAAAAGCTGTATTTATTATTAAGCATGACCCCTGTAAAGGGCTGGAATTACTGGGTTCATATGCCAAGTGGGACAATACAGCTGGAGCTATGTCAGTTTGATTCAGCCCCCTATGATCAAAAAATGTCCCCACAAGGTAGAAAATAACTGGTTTTTATCACACTGTGGGGACATTGGGACCCCACAACGTAATATAAATATGTCCACACACACACACTGTACCCTGGTCAAGCATACACTTGGACAATGGTGGAGTACCTGAAAACAGAACTTGTGTAGAATTAGAGATATCTTACTAGGAAAATGACTATAGTTAGAGTTAAATATCCCCTATTAAAATACAACTTTAGTCAAAGTTTTAAAGTATGTGATATTGTCAGTATGTAGGTATCAAACGTATGTAGCTGGTGTGAGATATAGGACTAAATGAAGTGGTGTTAAAATTTAGTCCGTTAGGTGCAATAGTCTGTCATATCCGTTGCAAATTAAAAACTTGATGCTCGTGGGAAGAGAACAATAACGGCCCATTACCCCCCACCTCATCTACTCCCTGCTCCTTTAACAACAAATACTGTAATTCTAGAATCTCCATACTCCCCTTACCTCCCGAAAAATCTTTATTTAAAGCTCACCTTTTTGTGACTTTTCTCAATACACCAAGTTTCACGCGAGATGTGTCTGTTCCTTCATGCGCTGACTAGGACCAGGTCTGGGCCTCATGATTAAATTCCCCGTGTGGATTTGCCCACGATAAACTGTGCCAAATGAGATTACTGCAGTGTGGTGGAAATATTACTGTAATACCATCTAAGCCTACCCTACACACCTTCCCCACCTTTCCAAAAATATCTTTATTAACAGACCAACTTTTTGTGACTTGTCTCAAAGTGATGGAGTTTTGGCCCGCCACCTGGGTAGGGTTTCTGGGGCAAGCTTTATTGTTCTGATCCCATTTGCTGTCCACAATGGCCTGACAGAAGAAATGGCACCGTGTTGGTCTGCAGGACCAATTATGCAGCTGCTGGCAAGCTTTGCATCACACGTCACATCACGTGTAAATTAATACTGTATGTGTATTCATGCTTTTACATTAATAGTAAGTGTTATAACAGTGGAATGCGCCTGTTAGTCTGTATTAGTGAGTGTTGTATAAATTTGGTCTCCCCATCTAGTGGCTGTTAATGAAGAGAGATACTTCCACTTCCATGAGCAAAAAATGACTCAAGCACTGGCCACATGTTCCTTTGTGCCCTGTGCATGGGTCTGCTGCACGAGAAACATTCTGTGCCCTTTGTAGTTGCGGCTTGGCGTAGAACGAACAGGGTGTCAGCGATGTTTTCAAGCTGCCAAAGATTGTTCTTGTCGATGTGTGATGTAGTTTTGTCTGAAGCCGGCCCCTCTTCCCATGGCTGCCGCTCAGCAGCTTCGCTTCAGTCTTGGTGAGGTTTGTCTGGAATCAATTCCAGGCCGTCCCCTATATAAAGTTCCTCGGGAAAAGATACACAGAAAATACTGAGTTATTGTGCTAAAGAGATGAGTGTCTGTGGCTACCCCTCTTTGCCAGCACCACGCAGTGCTGCTTCAGTTTCGGCGCAGTCTGTCTCAGAATTTGAGAGTCCAGACCAATATAGTGTGTCTGCAAAGTTTGAGAAATATCCATCAAAGACATTTTGAGCTGTTGTACTAGCAAGATAAGTATCTACAACAGCGACTGGACGGTCCCAAAACTACCTCTTTTTCCATCCAGGGAACAGTTACCCATGTATTTATTATGTCTCCTCAGACAAAATAAGGTTGTCTATGCGACTTGTAACAAGTAATATCTGTTGTCAATAGAAATATTTTAGGGTAAAAAGCACAGACTTTCTTTATAATTGTAGTTGGGTAGAAAGGGAAAGTTACTATTATTATTAATACTTAATCAAAGTATAAAGTTGCTAATATAATACTTAAGTACAGTTGCAAAATACAATTACTCAAGTGTTACACACCATTGCACTTGCATCCTCTCTCTCTCTCTCTCTCACACACACACACACACAAACACACGGCCCTGGCGTACTTATTTAAATGGGGACCTTCCATTCATTTTTGTGGGAAAAACTCTAATCCCAGTCACGCCACTCTTAACCCCAACCCAGCCCTAACCTTAACCATAAGTAACCAACCCAAATACAAGACTTTTGGCATTTTTACTTTTTTGATTCCATTCACAGATTTTTATAAAATGGGGATCTGAAAGGTGTCCCCAAAAGTAGGGACATTTCAGGTTTTATCACACTTTGGGGACATTTTGGTGCTCAAAAGTGATCTATGCAAGCCCCCCTACACACATACATGCAACATGAGTGCCTCTGGACACAAAAATTACAAGGAAATAAATGTTCTCTCTCGTCATTCGCTTCTGGCTTCAGAAAATTACTCTTATTGAAGACTTATAAATATGACATGATTTAGGAACAATCTAATACATTCAAAGGTGTTCTGTAAAGGCTAAGCTATTTTTGAGCAGGGTTGCAGGATGGGCGGTTGGGAGAGTGGGTGGCTGGCTGTCCTGTCTTCCTGTGTGCAAATGAACACGGAAAAAAGCTCATAATTGACACGACTGTTTAACATGCGCACAGGAAACTGCTCTTAACCACACAGAGCTGTGGTTAGTCAAGTTAAAACCTAAGCAAAAGCTAAAAAAAGGTTACGGGGCCCACAAAGTGACTGGGCCAAAAGAGGTCCAGCGATTCAGAGGCACAGCCTGTACCAGCGTGGCCTCTGCCAGCCCACATACTGTAGCGTAACTTCTGATGAAGGCCATGTCAAGTGTGACGCTATACACCGGTGCGATCAGACACCCCCCAGGGCACTCACGCGTCATGGGAAACCAGCAATCAGTAATGTTTTATAATGTTACAGTGTTACATTCACCTAAAATCTGTTCCCCAGCCATTTAAATGTTGCATTAGATCCTTTTTTAATGTACATAAAGGGCAGCAGTTATACATCAGGCTTCTCTGACAGTTAGCGCTCTTGTCATGGCGGTGGCAGCAGACTGACATCTATACTGTCGCGCTCCACAGCTGCGAAACAAGGAAGTAAGTTCACAGCATCGGAGACCAAACGGGGGCTGCGAAGCTGGCAGGAACGCAGGCGCTTCGCTTGGCGTGCCCCTACAGATCACCTTGACATAGGGTCTCGGGAGACATATTCAACCGCCGTGACCGCTGGGCTGCTGTGTGGAGCAGGTATTGAGAGGATTGGGCAGGAGGCGGTCGGAGAGAGAGCCTGAGAGGAGAGAGAAGAGGGAGGCCATGGATGAATTCATCGGAATGCAGGGGCCCTTGTACATCCAGCGGAAGAGGCTGAGGAAGGTAGGCTCACGGTTCATACCAGGTGTTTGGGAATCGTACTTCTGATGGGCTTGTATGAAGCAGGGGTATTTATGAGTGGACATGGCACAATTCCACTTTTTGATGTCCGATACCAATATTGTAAATCTGGATATCTGCCGATCTCATACAAATCCGATACGTCTTTTTTTTTAACTGAAAACAATAAATAATGCTTATATTCTTATTTAACAAAAATGCAAACATCATAATTGTGATATAATAAGGAAGAAACATTGCAGCATTTGACGGATCAGGACCATCCAAAAAATCTTGAAGACAAGTGCAACTGTATACAAAAATAAAACATAATATGAAAAATAAAAGCTTAGTATCTAAAGAAACATTAATAATGAATCAAAGTGCAATTTTATGCAAGAGTTCAAAAACCTCTTGGGTTTGGAAAAACACAGGAACTGCAATTAAAAATAATGCAACATAATATAAATACTTTTTGCCTCGGAATTCTAGTAGTTTAAAAGACACAATTAACTGAAAGACATGTTGTGCGATGTTATGGTCGTAGGGGTCTGTAGCAGCCAATAATGTAATAACTACCATTAATTTAATAATAATTCCAATAGCATAATAATTTTCCATTTTTGTGTAATAAAAGTCCATAATGTATTAATGTGATGCGTTTCTGATTCAGAAATGTATAGTGTATATATATAGTATAGTATTGGTAAGTTATTACTACATCGCACAGTGTGCCTTTTAGTTAATTGTGATTTAAGCTACTAGAAGTGCGAGGCAAACACTGACATCACAAGATGTAGTGAACTAACAGGATATCCATCAGATTGCATTGCATGTGAATATGGCGCGTGTAAAAAAAGTCAGAATTCCGAGATAAAAAGTCAGAATTTCGAGATAAAGTGTCAGAATTTTGACTTAATAAGACAGAATTTTGAGATAAAACGTCAGAATTTCGACTTAGTAAGTTAGAATTATGAGATAAATGCGTGTTTTTTTCTACTCTAGATGCCAGGAAATATGGAGGACGAAACGTGACATAATCATAAATAAATAAATCAGTAGAAAAATAATTGTATTTAATTTTCTATTCCAAAGTTTTATTTTTTAATTGTTTTTTTATTCACATGATTTTTTTATCATCTTTTTTTAAAATTTGTTTTAGATTTGTTTTATTCATCTGTATGTAAATGAGGTGGGCAGCCCTAGCCCTTTTTCTAAAGCCCTATTGGCCAGACGGCCAAACC
>JAODKN010000027.1:31833-43583 GCA_026774425.1 Petrocephalus zakoni
ACAGTATAAGAAAAATCCATATCATAACAAAAATAAATACCGGTTTTCGGTATGAACCGGTATACCGCCCAGCACTATACATAAGCATACTGGGATCATTCAAGGCAAAACCAGCTATATACCATGAACTCTCAGATCACAACTCCCTGACCCTGACTCCATCTTACAAGCTTGGATCTGCAAGGCGTGACCAGCTATCAAAACCGTAACAATATGGTCTGAGCCCCAATGCTGCGGTACTGTTTTGATAGCACAGATTAGGACTTGCTCGCACAGGAAGCAGATCTTGAGGAATATACATAAGCAGGCCTAGAATACATACATTTTTGCAACAGAAATGTACTCACACAAAATAAACATGTTTTTATTGAAGAGCTGTGTGCGGGCTCAGCAGAGAGAAAGAGACAGCTTTCAGGTCAGACAACTTGCAAAGCTAAAAAGCAGCATGAGGGAATCTTAAGAGAGCTATCAGAGAGGTCAAGCACAAATACAAATGCTGCATCAAAGAACACTTCGATAACAACGGCTGCAGCATGTAGAATGGAATTATGGCACTGACAGACTATATGAACAATAAGGGATGGGTATCGTTAAGATTTTAACGGTATTACTACTCGTTCCAGTGCTGCTTATCGATCTGGTACTTTAACAGTATTGTTATCGGCACGTTTTGAAGAAGAAAAATCACATTAACAACATAATTAACATTGCTTTATGTACCAAATCACTACTATTATTCAACAAATTTGCATTATTATTCAACAAATTTACATTAAATGTGAAATGCAAAATAAAATTTCACAAAAACATACAGCAATGTTTTAAACATTTCTGATATTGGAAATGTAAAACAAACATAAGTGAGTGCCATCGTTACTAGTTGCAGCTGCCAGACCTGCGGGCCCTGCCCGATCTGCGTGCGCATGCGCTTGTTTTACGGTACCGCAGATCTGTATAGCAATGCGTTAAGATCTCTGTCCTATTTATGAATGCAGGAACAAACTTTTCCCCCAATTGACAAATACTACTGTCGCGTAAGAGTTACAATATTACTAAAATCATTATAATAATATAAAAACATACACAATCATTTTTGTTAGTTTTAATTCTTTTTCTTAATTCTAGTTTTAACTTCTCAGTTATTTATCATGGTCCCATTTTGTTAACAAGTTTGTGTGCATTTATTTAAGTGCTTTACAATATAATATATAATATAATATAATATGTATATGTATTATATAATATGTATATGTATTATATAATATAATACAATATAATATAATTCAATGTCTATTAACAGATATTAATTTAAGTATCATGTAATTGTGTACATAAGCTTTTATATCTTACAATGTATTAAAATGTATTTAATTTGTGCGCATACTGTACTCTCGCCAGTCGCAAATCACAACCATAAGCAGGTTTCCCCGTGTATCGTGCACGCGAGAGAATGCCCTAGATTCGGTCAGAAAAACTGTGAAAGGTACCCATCCCTATGAACAATACTCTGCATCTTCCCAACGTGAACCAGTTTTTTGTTCACAGTTAAGTGAAATTCAGTTTTTAAACTTGTCAATGTCTTTTTATAATCTTGTGATGGACAGTATTATTGTTTACATTACAAAAACAGCATCACATTTAAAAAAAAGCCAGAATTTGGCCAAAAGGTGGCACTTAGCTGCTGTCACTCCTAACTACAAACCTAGAGTTGAGAACAAGCAAGAAAACCATTGCTTAAATATCACGTGACTTTATCTTGTTAATAATAATAATAATTATTATTATGTAACCAAGTTTGGTCATTCATTTATAAACATGAAAATAACAAGGGCTTAGTGAAAGGTCATATGCTTTCCTTATGGCTACTTCCAATTCCTTGTTTTTCCGTAAATTTGGGGTGGCAGTTTAGTAATTGTGGCTCGGGACCTAATACTAACAGACAAACATGAAGAGGGATTTCTCAACCGGAAACATTCAGGAAGGATAAATGCAGAGAACACCGGCATTGGTAAATTGGCAAGTATACACAGAGGATGTTAGCAGTTTGGACATATTTTAAGATAAGGGACGAAACACACAGCACGTCATTTAATACAATTAATTTGATCAAACATCTAAAGACGCACGCTAGTATCATGCTCAAAGGTGAAATTTCTATTCACCTTCCGCTTCCTAGCAGACACATGAAGGTTTTAGGCCAAAATTGACTGGTCTTTGGAAGTGTTCATAATTCCTGCCACCTTGACGAAAGCCCAGTTCCAACTGAAGAAAAAGAGCCCCAAATCCCGATGCCGCCACAACCACACTTCACAATGGGTATAGTCTCCTTTTGGTGATGCGCAGTGCTGTTTTTTGCTTTTGGAATTGGGGCCAAGTTCAAGCAACATCCAGGCCCGGGTAAATTTTGCAAAAAAAATAAAAAATTCATCAAGTCTGTGTTATGGCCTGAAACCAAGGCTGAAGCTTTTTGGCTAGAGGTATTGTACCTTATTGTATGTTTATTATTTTTCCCCTAACAGATTTGTTTGATTTTCAATTGAATTATAAAAGTTATGGGTCATATTCAAGGTAGAAAAAGTTTTGAGATTATTTATCATGGTCCCATTTTTTTAAATCACAAAAACCTGGCATTTCAACATGGAAGTGTACATATTTTATAGGCACTGTATATACTGAACCGATACATTTACCGCTACAGTCCTAATACAAACACAGAGCAGAATCGAACCCCAAACCCCGGCGGGGTGAGGCAATAGGGTTAGGCATTA
This sequence comes from Petrocephalus zakoni, assembly GCA_026774425.1. NCBI lineage: Eukaryota > Metazoa > Chordata > Actinopteri > Osteoglossiformes > Mormyridae > Petrocephalus > Petrocephalus zakoni. Next base: position 34,602 of record JAODKN010000027.1, read on the forward strand.
GGCATCTATCTCAGCCAATGGGCAGGGAAACTGCATGCAGCTACATTGTCTTGAACATAAATATGGCAAGAGGAAATAATGAATTATGAACTAAATGCGGGTAAATGTGCTAGGATTTGTGTTTGAATTTCTTTGAATGGCATTATTCTCTCAAATCAATTCCTCTGAGGGATTAATACAGTTTAACTGTTACTAACTTTGGGTAAGCTAACAAACAGTTAAATTTAAACTTCTAATTTAAGATCAATGTAATTTTAATTTACAATATTGATGTATTTATCCATCCAACTTGCACCATATCTCCACAGAAGTTCTTACAATTACTGGAAGATTGAATCACCTGAAAATGGTTCCAGCCAGTGATATGGTTCAGAGCTGGAAACATGATCTTGGAAATGATCATAATACAGACACGCCTAATAATTATACACATACAGTAAGTCAGATTATACTACTATGCTCTGCTGTCAAAGAGCACAATTCATACGCAACAGAAAATATGGCAATATCACACATACTGTAATGGCTCTCCTCTCTAATTTTTCATCTGACTTAAAAGGCAGTTAAAGGTCAGGCACCTGCCTACTTAAAAGAACTGATTTACAGCCCAGAACGTGCACTAAGATAATGGAATGCAAGCCCTTAGGTAATTCCTCACAAGAATAAACGGCAGCACCTGCAGCGAAGCCTTCAGCCACAGAGCGTGTAGTCTATGGACCAGCCTGCCAGTACATATGTGAAGGATCACAATGTTTTAAAGAGAACCGAGGATCGATTCCTTCTGCCTTAGCTACTATAAATGCGGCTGCTGTAGCATCATCTGTCCCCCTGTGTCAGTCTCTTCTCCATACGCCCAGCTTTCTTATTCTAACCGATCGTACATGTTAATGTAAACAAAGCAGACTGTGAATGAGTCAGTGGCCATCATAAGAAACCAAGACAATATAAAACATTTTCGGCTTTTTACAGCGGATGCTCATGTTACTTACGACTGATTACAGTAGCAAATGTGTTTCGATATAATGAAAAGTGTGACAAGTATTACTTACAAAACGACGACGTTTCGGAACTTATAGACGTATGTAAAATTACACTTAAAAATGTTATGAAGCGTGAATTACAGGGACAGTTTAAGTGATTAATTATAGATGTATACTTATTTCGGCTTCTTCGAATTAGACTTTTTTTAAATACATGTGCACATTTACATAGCAGAAATGTAATAAAGGGACATCTGATTTGAAACCACAAATTCCAAAGCCCGTGTGCGAGGTGTTTACTGATTTATGATAATGATAGCATTCCTCTAAACAGCAAAAAACATGTAGTGTCTGGCGATCCACTTTAAATGTAACTTCTTCATGAGAAATTTCTTACCAGCCTGGTTGCTCTGTACGGTCCCGGTCTAATCATCTGCGTTCTTTTCCGAAATCAGACGCAACATCGAGATTTTAAGAAAGTTGCACGATTGAACATTACAGGGGAGTTTGAATCCTCAGTCATTTAAACGCGCGCTTTGATTGGCCCATGAGATTGATCACATGATACACAATACCGTATATGGGCAGGTTATGGGGCGTTTACCAAATACGTACTTTCCCCCTAATTTTCTCTTTTCGACCTTTATTTCATAAATCACATAAATCAAACATCAACTAATATACGAAAAACATTCTCAGTAGCATGCACGTCCGTAAATAATTCACATTCACCATCATAGAACAAAGACGAACAGATGAACATTAAACAAATAAATTAAATAAGCGCTAAAATAAAGGATGGCATTATGCATAATGTATTCACATATCACCAACTGAGTACAGAATTTAAGGACATTCTTATTTAATTTTTGTTTTCAGAGCCTTAAAACACCTTCAAATACTGAACAAATGCTGACAAAACAGGAATAATCTTAAAATACCTATATTTACTAATTTAAAATGTAGATTTTATTACAATGTTATTACAAAGGAATTACAGTTCTTTATTTTGCATAAAACAACCACGCATAGTATATTTGTATTCCAGCACAAGGATATATTTCTTTTTTTGTAGGCAGTTTATCCCAAAAAGCTTTAATCACCATACAAGTTTAGAAAAGATGTTCTTGTGTTTCAGTTTCAACCTTACAAAATGAACACGTGTTACATTCCAACTTAAATCGCAGTTTCAAAAGTTCATTCCATGGGTAAATAATCATTAATTATTTTTAAGTGAACTTCTTTCATTTTAGGAAATAAAGGAAAAGAAATATACCTTCTTCTTATAATAACCACATCTAATTTACAAAATTCTCATGAAAGTACATTTACTTACTGTTTAGTTGGTAAAAGAAAACTTTTGTTTGTGAGGGTAACTTTAACACCTTATTATTACATTTGTAATCCAGAAAGTTATAACCTTCGATTAACAATTTACCAGTTTTTGATACACAAGAGGAGTAGCAGTGATTCCCAACCCAGTCCTTGGGGAACACCAGACGTTTCCCGAAGACTGGGTTCATTCTACCACATAGGTGCCAAAACAGAGAAGAGCCCAGATGCATGTCTTTCTTATGCCTTGAGAGACGGTGGGACCAGTCGAGCAGTGCTGGAGGATCAGAGAGATATTGGTGCAGTGTGGGGTGTGATGAGATCTTTTAGATAGGAGGGTGCTGGACCATTTTTGGCTTTGTAAGCGAGCATCAGGGTTTTGAATCTGGTGCAGGCAGCTACAGGAAGCCAGTGGTGGCTTGTTGTTCTCAGCCCCCAGTGTTTAATAAATTATGGTCCACACCAACCCCTCATGCAGCTCTAGTTACAACTTATAAGTGTACATATGTGCTTACCTTTGCCCTATTCCTTTATTGAACATTACAGATGTTGGTCTGATAGTTCCATCCATTTCCTGAAGTTGTGGGGGGTTCGGAGCCTATCTCAGAAGCTACAAGCATGAGGCAAGGAACAACCCAGGATGAGGGGCCAGCCCATCTCAGGGCACACTCACACACCAAACATGCACACCTATGGGCAATTTGGTGTTTTTTGACTATGGGGGGAAACTGAAGTACCCGGAGGAAACCCCACAGGGCATGCAAACTCCAGAGACATTAACCCTGGCCCCAGAGGTGTGAGGCAACAGTGCTAACCACTGCACCACCTTGCCACCCACAGATAGTTCCTGCTTGTGTTTTTCTGTGTTCCCTGTTATTGGTCTCGTTTATCGTCCCCTCGCTATGCTTCATGGTTCATTCATTTCTAGCAATGTGTGTATTTGTTATTTTTAATAAAGTCCCTTCGTTGTTTAAAGGCTGCATTTTGAATTGTCACTCCATCCCATTGTGACACTACAAAAACTTGAATCATCCTAATGTGTTAATGCCTTTTGTTCCAAATCAATATGGTCCCGTGGAAGGGTGACATTGTTGATTTGACTTATGAACTGTAACATCATGGGTACAGCCTTCAATCTGCCACTCTACAAAGGCCGGCATGGAGAACTGGCTCACTGATGGACTTTGGCTTTGACCTTGACCACAAGCACGGTCACTCTCAAAGTTATCAAGCACTTACATTACGAAATCATGCTGTTACTGTCTATCTTTATGTACTGACAACACTTGTACTTTTGGTTTGGGAACATACCAACAGGAACTGGCTCACAGATCAGGGATATCCTAGCCCACACTGAGTTTCTCAAGATGTGGCTGGTATTAACTATTTGTCAAGACATTATATTACGTTCCTCTAGTGTGGATGTACAGGCAAATATTACAATGCAATTTGCAGCAAGATAAAGTAAAATGGTTTGGCATTCCCCTACTTCAGACACTAGTTTGCACTTCACATTCTGAGAAATTACTTTTTTCCTCGCTTGTTGGTTGCTCCATTGTCTCTGAAATGGCATTACATGGACACCGAAATATACACGTAGCTAATTTGTATTGCCAATTTCGGGTAATTTCTGGGTGGGCATGGGGCACACCTACAAATGTATGATAAAACTGTAAGATGCTTGCCCTGGTTTACTTATCTTATAAAAAATCACTGTTTAGCTCCCTGGCTCAACATATATAGTTGATAGTCAGTGTCATGATATCATGAATCTTGGATTTAATTTTTTTTTTTTTTGGTCTTGTTAAGCTAAAACTTATCTCCTAAGACTGATTTTGTTAAACCAGTTTTGAATGTAGCAGACAGGATTGGAAAATCGCTAACCAACAGAATGCAGCAGGTATTTATTAAAGACACAATGGGCCTGTTTTGATCACCTTACCACAAAAAGGACATTACTGCTTTAGAAATGGTCCAGCACAGGGCTACAAGAATGATACCTGGCCTTAGGGGGATGTCTTACGAACAGAGGTTGGCAGAGCTGAATTTGTTTAGCCTCGAGCAAAGAAGACTAAGGCTTGACATGACCCAGGTATATAAAATTGTAAAAGATGCTGTTCATCCAAATCGTTACCTCAAAATAAGTTTTAATTAAAGAACCCATGGCCACAGAAACTAGTGGGCAAACACTTTACTTTGGATCTGAGAAAGAACTATTTCTCACAGCATGTAATGGAATAGTCTGTCTGAAGGGGTAGTTCAAGCAAAAACCCTAAAATATTAGTTTTAATTCCCTCCAAGCAAGCTAAATGGACTGAATGACCTCCACTGATTTGTTACTTTATTTTCTTATGATACAGGCCCCGAGCTCAATGCAAACAGCTGAGTACCATTGCAAATGATTGTTTCAGGTGATAAACAATTAAAGTTCCCCATTAAGGATCTCTTAGCAACAATCAGTTTGTGAGAGAAGGTGCTTTACTTTACTCCTTTAATTTAGAAAATTTAATTTTTTTCTAAAATCAGTCTGCATCTGAAATTTGCATGTTGGTGGTATTCTCCAAGCATTAGTAAAACAGTAACTGTAATATTTATTGTAATTGATTTTAAATTCTTTGAGACAAAGCCACCCCTCCTAAGCAGCTCAGAGGCGGGACTATGAACTTCTTTATATAATTAACTTTCTGGTCAATCCCCTCAGTTCTGCAGGACAGGTGAGCTGTTACCATGATAGGAAAATGGCATGAACAGCTTTTGTTTTGGCTATCAGTTTAGTTAAATTTAATTTTCCCTTCTACATGCATTTTTTCCCCTTTCCCCTGTTTAGGTGTTTTGGTTGGCACAAGTGTTGAGGTTTTGCTATTTGGTGGAAAATGGTGAGTGTTCCATGTTTTAAAATGTATTTTGATGAATCTAAGGCTAGATGCATACAACATGCTGTGCTTGGTTTTTACTTGTCACTTTGATTTAGCTTTGCCTTAAGCTTATATTGCATGCTCTGTAACTAGTTGTACATTAATTGTTTCATCAGAGGGAGTGCATTTCCGTTCACATTGGCCAAGCTGGTGTTCAGATGGGCAATGCATGCTGGGAGTTGTATTGCCTTGAACATGGTCTTCTGCCTGATGGAAAAACCCCAGCAGGTGGCTCTGTCCAGGCAGATTCTTCCTTTGGAACTTTTTTCAGTGAAACTGGTGCAGGCAAATTTGTCCCAAGAGCTGTTTTCATAGACCTGGAGCCCACTGTTGTAGGTAAGGGATATGATTCTTGTATCTGAAGTGTCACTGGCATTATGGCATGTCTGAAATGATCCTTTGGCTTTCTAGAGTAAACAAACATGTATTGGTACTATGGTTGGACTACCTGTACAATCATCTTTCTTAGATGAGATTCGAAACGGGCACTACAGACAGTTGTACCACCCAGAGCAGCTCATCAGCGGGAAGGAGGACGCGGCCAATAACTATGCTCGTGGCCATTACACAATAGGCAAGGAGATTGTGGACTCTGTACTCGATCGCATGCGCAAAATGGTGAGTAGAGATTGTGCGCTGCTGTGGTGCTTCCTGCTGAACTCTGACTAAGACTGTCTTTCAGGCTGACCAGTGCACTGGGCTTCAGGGCTTCCTCATCTTCCACAGTTTTGGTGGAGGGACAGGATCTGGCTTCACCTCCTTGCTGATGGAGCGTCTCTCTGTGGACTACGGCAAGAAGTCCAAGCTGGAGTTCTCGGTCTACCCAGCCCCCCAAGTATCCACCGCAGTGGTGGAGCCCTACAACTCAATCCTGACAACACATACTACTCTGGAACACTCGGACTGCTCTTTCATGGTGGACAATGAGGCCATCTTTGACATCTGCATGCGTAACCTCGATGTGGAGCGTCCCTCTTACACTAACCTCAACCGGTTGATTGCCCAGATTGTGTCCTCAATCACAGCTTCCCTACGCTTTGATGGTGCTCTGAATGTGGACCTCACAGAATTCCAGACAAACTTGGTGCCTTACCCTCGCATCCACTTCCCCTTGGTGACCTACGCTCCCATAATCTCTGCTGAGAAAGCGTATCATGAGCAGCTCTCTGTGCCTGAGATCACCAATGCCTGCTTTGAGCCTATTAACCAGATGGTGAAGTGTGACCCCCGTCGTGGAAAGTACATGGCCTGTTGCCTGCTGTACCGAGGTGATGTGGTGCCGAAGGATGTCAACGCTGCCATTGCCAACATCAAGACGCGCCGCTCCATCCAGTTTGTAGACTGGTGTCCCACAGGCTTTAAAGTGGGTATAAACTATCAGCCACCTACTGTGGTGCCTGGTGGAGATCTAGCTAAGGTCCAGAGGGCTGTTTGTATGCTGAGCAACACCACTGCCATTGCAGAGGCCTGGAGCCGCTTGGATCACAAGTTTGACCTCATGTATGCGAAGCGTGCCTTTGTTCACTGGTATGTTGGGGAGGGCATGGAGGAGGGGGAGTTCTCAGAGGCTCGGGAAGACATGGCAGCCCTTGAAAAAGATTATGAGGAAGTAGGTGCTGACTCTGTAGAGTGTGGGGAAGATGAAGAAGAAGAATATTAGTGTAACCTGTTGACCTTTTTCATGGCATGTATCGAAATAAATGCATTTCAAATGTCAACTGTGTGACTCTCTTCTTTGTATTCACTAGAGCCTTTGTGGCTATTGCTTAGGTAGGGATCCTGGTCACTTAAGCAAGTGGGGTTCTCCTCCTACGTAAAAGATCTCACCACACCCCGCACTGCACCAAGATCTCAACTCTAATATTGCTGTTCAATTCTCTGCAGTTTTTAATCAGAACTGTCCCATTCCAGATATTATGTGTAATAGTACAGAGGAGCTTAGCTCCTGGTTTCATTCCACCCCTCAAACTGTTCTAGACACCGTGGAGCCCCTAAAAACCAGGCAGCTGAAAGTCCGAGCCCTGGCTGAATGACGCGACGCATGCTGTAAGACGCAGAACTGAACGCAAGTGGGAAAGGGACAAACTGCAGGTGTCACTGCAAATGTTACACGACTGCTGGAGTTATCAGAAAACTGAAGGTTGCCATGGGTAAATACTTTTCTGATATTGTTCTGTCACAGTCATAAACCTCTTGCTTTGTTTAAGGCCATTGACTCCCTTATCAATGTCCCACAGACTGACTGACTACTGCCTCTTTCCCCTGCTATTTGTGAAGTTTTTTTTTTTTTTTTTTGGTAGGGTCTCTTCTGCTAGGGCTCTAATACTGTATCTCCGCTGTCTGTTCATGACCTCTCAGTCTCCAGTTCTGTTATCCTTAAGTTTGAGCCTGTAACTTGTTTTTACAGGACATTGTTGGGCATTAAAGCCCTCTGGCACTCCATATGATGATGATGCTGTTCTTTGGCTGTTTAAAGAGGTGTTTCCCACCGTTGGACCAGCTGTTCTTGCTCTTGCAGTCTCTCTTCAGGTTTGGTACCTGAAATTTTTAAACCTGCAGTAGCCTAACTCCTGATTAAAAAACCTGCTCTAGATCCCACAGTTCTTGAAAACTAAAGACCTATTTCCAAATTATCTTTCTAATGTCATTGAGAAGATTGTTTACAGTCAATTAATTGCTTTTTGTGGAAAATATTTTAGAAGTTTTTCAGGCAGGTTTTAAAACTTTACACAGCACTGAATCAGCTCTTTTAAGAGTTTTTAATGATATGCTTTTAGCTACAGACTCCGGTGACTGTGCTGTTCTTGTCCTCTTAGACTTAAAGTAACTGCTGCATCTGACACAGTGGATCATGAAATTTTACTTTCTCGTTTGGAGCAGTGGGTGGGCATCAGGGGCATAGCACTGGGGTGGTTCTGATCCTACCTGGTGCACCAAACTTTTTGTGTGGGCCTCGGCGACTGTGTCTCCTCCTCTGCTCCACTCTCATACGGGGTGCCACTGGGCTCAGTTTTAGCCCCCCTTCTCTTTTCTCTCTATTTGCTCCCACTTGGCTCCATTCTTAGGAAGCATGGCATTTCATTCCACTGCTACGGGGATGACAGCCAGATCTGTTCCTCTTAAAAAAAAGGATTCCTACTCTGAGACCTTTACTCAGGTGTTTTGAGGAAATAAAGGCTTGGTTGACCCTCAATTTTCTTCAACTGAATGAAAAAAGACAGAGGTGATGGTTTTTGGAAGTTCCTCTGAGAACCCTTTTGTGGATCTGGGTTCTTTGTCCCAGTATGTGAAACCAGCCATCTCAAATCTAGGGGTCAAAGTGGATGTGGATCTTAAATTTGATAGTCAGATTACTCAATACTTAAGTATTATTTTTGCTTACTTTCTTGCTTTTACTCAAGTAGTTATTTTAAAGAATACTTTGACCTATATTTGAGTACAAATTATTTACAGTGACTGTTCTTTTATTTGAATAAAGTTTGTGGCAACTCTACCCAAGTTAAATCAAGACATTTAATGGCATAGTTGGGGCCTGGGGCTTGTACTCTATACTGCTGGGATAGACCACAGACCCACCTGTGACCTATATCTCAATGAGCTGTTGGAAGATGGATGGATGATCAAGGCAAGTGATTTTACCATGGATGGATTATATTTCATAATATGCATACAGTAAGAACCCTTACTGGACCCCCTGCAGTTTGCTTATAGAGCAAACAGGTCTGTTGATGATGCAGTCAACATGGGACTGCACT
>JAODKN010000027.1:83802-99464 GCA_026774425.1 Petrocephalus zakoni
GGAGCTGCTCCCGTGTGGTTCCAAGGAACCTGCCAAAAAGTGTCCCCCCCCGATTTTGCAGCAATCACATCTGCACCCCCCCCCCCCAACTCCGATTGCACACAGAAAACAGCTGAAAAATCTTTCCATGGGCCCATTTTATTAAGTGCCTGACACAGCCACAGCTAAAACTAAAATACTTTCACAATTACGTCTTACTGCTTAAATACGCGGCAGGGAAGTCAGTGCCGGTGTGAGACGCTAAGGAACAACTGCATTTGCCGTTAAGCATTCTGAACTATAATGGGGGGCTTCTCCCTTATGCTTGCTTTTTAACGGAATGGCATAAAAAGCAAGGCGAGCCTAGGGAATGGGGAAATTAACACCCCCATGACTGACAGTCAGGCCCAATGCTTGCACCCTCCCCTCTCATATGCGCCACGACCGGTTTCAAGCTGCTGGTCATAGGTCGCAGCCCGGGGGTAATGAACAGGCCAGGTGCGATAAGCACCCTCCCCCATTCACAGTGGTAAGTGTTGGGGGTGCCAGTGAAACAGAGGGGGGGCACAGCCGCATTTCTCCCCTGAACTCTACACAGAGCTCTACCAACGTGACGACGGGCAGAGCCGACTGCTAAGGGGGCACCGTGAGTCAGCCGACCGCACCATACCTGAGGTAATGAGGAGTGATCCCTTTGGGTTTTGGAGGGAAACACTCTCACACATCTCCCTGTCACAGGGAAAAAAAAAAAATTTTAGTAAAACAGCTAATCAGTCTATCAGTACATTATTTGCTACAAAGAGAGACCACACACAGACCTGCCGTTTCGGTCATCAAAAGACCTGGTCCGACATTTCTGGACTATGTGATCCAACAGGTCAGTTTCTGGAATTCGCTTTTCTGACTGACGATCTTTTTCGAAGGACTTGACCTTAGATAAAATGGCAAAAACACCAAGCTTTGGTTTCCAACCGCAGAGTTAGAAACGCAACACCGTTTTATGAGGAGCACAGCTCGAACAGAGATTCTCTGCCATGGCCTTTTGGGTGAATCTGGTTTCAGTCCAGCTGGGCTTTTAATGAATTTGATTTAATGCATCACTGGCCACAAATTGCATTAGAGAACATGTTCTCCGACATGACGCATGCAGAAAAGGGCAAGCCAAAAAAATGACGCACAGAGTAACAGCACTGCTATGATTTGGCCATTTTTGGCTGAAACAATTAATTTTGTAATTAAATAATGCCCTTAGGGTAATTGTTCACTGGGGATAGGAAAACAAAATTGATTATTTCAATAATGGTTTATTGAAGATTCAGAAAGTAGTAATTACTTTGTATCATTACAGTTATTTTAATCAATTTGATCACAATAGTGAGTAAAACTGCTCATGCCCTGGACATAAATGAGCACTGAGAAACTGGGCCTGCAGAACATCTGATGATATCAAGTAACAGCATCAAGGCTTGAGATAAACAGGTTCCTCAAAATAACCAGACAGCTCGGAATAACTGGGCATCTCGGAATAACTAGATGAGTTTTTGCAAGGCGCTAACTGGCCCAAAGGTGCGTGTTTGTCGTGTCTGATCGTGTTTCCGCCCTGGCATCATTGGCCTTGGGGCAGGGGGCAGGAGGAGGGACTCACCTTGACATAGGTGCCCTCCTTGTCTGATACCAGCACCACGCAGGTGATCCCAGCCTGCCGGGAGTGCTCCAGCACAGCTTCCTGGGGCTAGAGACAAGGGCGCTGTCGTTTAGTGCCACGCGCCCCCCTGGCCGATCTTCCTGACATGGAATGGCAACACCGTCCTGAGCTCCAAGAGGGGGGCCTTCAGACAGAGCCAGGAGCACGTCCTCTGCCAAGGACCCACTGAGAATGGCTGCCGCTTTTATCTCAGACTCCTAGGCTAACTGAGCCGACTTTTCTGCATCAGCACACTTCCCCAGCACTGCTATGGAATGGCAGATTACAGTACAAGACAAATGTTCCAGCAGCTGAGTAATAAATTCCAGGAGGCCAGCAAGGAACGCGTGCGGTCGCGTTCAGTTCCGACGAGAGGTCTGCCATGATCCTCTCCGCGAGCAGGCATCTCACTGCCCCGCATCTGCAGTCGGCAGCCAGAGGTCCGCTAATCCCTACAAGATGCGGGGAGGGTTTAACGGGCCTGACGGCCAGTGGACGTCAGAAGCAGCATGGCGACGCGGCCAATCCCGGTGCCTGAGGATTCTGGCCGCAGTTACCTGGACCGGTCTTTAGCCCCGTGCCCCACAGCTGAGAGCACACGGCCACTGGCGCCCGCATTTGGGCAGCCAAAGCCAAACCCCTGGAAGCGTGTAAGGGCTGGGAATTAGCAGTGGTCGGCGGGCGCTCCTGTGCGGCACGATTGGGCGCCAGGGAGCCTGCGCGGCGGCCATCAAAGCCTCCACAGCTGAGAGGCACGCTCATGGAAACAGCCCCACCTCGTCCAGGGAAAACGTAAGAGTCTGGGCATGAGTCAGCGACGGAGCGGAGACACGGAGAGGGGAGTGTGAGAATTCGGCTATGGTCAAATTCAGGCGTGGGGGTGTGCGTGGGAGGGGCGGGATATGAACAGGAACAACAGGGGGAGGACGGAGAGTAGGGGGCACAAAAGGACTGTCTGCACCCGGGGAGCGACAGACACGGAGGATGTGACGGCTGTGTGGGACTGGGGGGCTAGGGTCAGGGTTTGAACGCATCCATACATCCCCATAACCTCTTATCCAATACAGGGTTACCGTCAGCTAGGGCTCACGCAATCACGACACCCTTAACCCCAACCCAGCCTTAACCCTAAGTAACCAACCCAAATATAAGGGGGACCTTTTACCACACATTTACCGACTTCTATGATCAGGACTAGCAGCTTGATCGCCGCCAGTGTTGGAAACACCTGCCACATTCGCACTTTAAATGCCCGTGGCGATGTGGCAAATACCTAGCAGGGGGAGGACATTCAAACCGCAGACATGGGGGCCCTGGCTTACCCCCCCGCTTAGGAGCCACCGTGCGACCCGGAGAGCCGAGGTCCTGGCTGAGGCAGTGCAAGGGGTTCAAACACTGACAAATATCTCTGAAAAAGCTGTGAACTGTACAGATATTACTCTATCCTCCGGTTCATATACTTCTACCAAATTTTCTTTTAAAGGGGCAGAACTGGGTTTTCAACTGAACCCTCTCCTTTACTATTCCAAGAAAGAGAGCTTAGTAACGTTGCCCCCTTTTGGTAGGAGGCAGTTTGTGACGCAATGCAGACATCACACACAGGCAGGCAGGGAGGACCAAACCGGGCCTGACCTGAGAAGCGTCGTAGACGATTTCAGCGGAGACCCCGCAACTCCACAGCTTCTGGACCACGACGATGGCCCGGCTCATGGAGGTGTGGCCCACGGGAAGCACCAGAGCGTCACAGGAACTGACGGAGGGCTGGGGGCGAAGGGGGGCCGTGTGAGGGGGCCAGCCATAGTATGATGTAACAGTACTGTTGGTGCTGAGGGACGGCATCTTGCCGAGGGCTATGGGAACGAGACCTGGCTCCCACGACGTGCACAAGCATCAGCGGAACACAACACAATTCTTAGCGTTATTAGGTCTTTGGGTTACTAAAACAACTAGTTGTTGGAGTTTAAAAACTTCTCGATCACACAATTAGCCACGTTGGACTCATTTTTTCATTTCAAGAATCATTGGTTCTGAGCAGACACGCCGCAGCCATTAAAGGTAACCCACAGATTCTTCCATGTTGGCCAGGGAGGCGCAGATCCTGTCCAAAGCTACGCTGGCCCCGACGGCAGAGAGGGCTACAGGTGGAGACGTGGGGCCGCGGAACTCCTGGAACTGGGCGGCATCACAGAGAACGTGAGTTACACTCTGTTAGCTCAGCAGACATCAGTGAAACAGCAGTCAGACCCCCCAAAAGCAATGCAATGCAATTTATATAGTGCATTTTCACAATATTACACCGTCTCAAAAGCAAGGGGACATAGCAGAGCAAACGTTCCCCGATTTCACTGGACTCCCCTCATCTCTATTCAACCAACGTCTACTCAAAAAACATAAGCCACTGAGGATCACAGCTCAGCCGGATCTCATTACCAGCCCACGCTGTAGGCTTGGGGCTGAAGATGACTCAACGTGAAACACAAGATAGGAGGAACCTCATCCAGGCCCATGTGTCAGCCTTCTGCTCACCCACAAGTAGCAGCCAAACTTCTGCTGAAATAGGGACCACTAGCTACAAAATGACAACGTGATGATCGACCTCGACCCAGATGCCGGTAATCCGAGGAGACGCTCACCAGATGGTCGTACCGCCCGCCGGCCGCGATGATCTCAAGCACCGTGCGCTTGCGGCGTCGCACGAACGCCACAAACTGGAAGATGACACCACGGTGATGGTGCACTTTGTACACCAGGCCCAGGTTCACCACGACCTGCTCGAACAGAAATCATGTGACTCCTGCGTAACTTCCTGTGAGCGGCAGGGGAACAGGTCTGACGTACCTGCAGCTTCACACCCAGCTTTCTCAGCAAGCCGGTCAGCTCCTCCAGGTCTTTGAGACCCTGCTTGGCTAGCTGGGTTACTGCCGTCTTCTGCTTGGTCAGGGAGTTAATCAGGGGGAGCAGCTCATGGATCGCCCCCTTCTGCTCAATGTATTTGTAAAGTGTCTGGACCTGCGAAAGGCGAAAATAATTAACTGTCATTGCTGACACCACAGCACGCAGTTCACAACAACGAATGTGTCCTCTGCATTTCACATAGGAGTGGGCAGCTACTTCAGTACCCAGGGAGCAGTGCATGGGGCAGTACTTTGCTCAGGGCACCTCAGTGGTACCTTGCTGGTTGGGGATTCCAGCCTAAGAACCACAAGTGCACTTCCCTAAGCATTAGGGAAGTTACAGCCATTGTGCATCATCGATAAACCTGATCGCCATGGCAACGCCGCTAAACACTCATGAGCATTGGTTTCCACGGAGACCTAAACTACTCTGAAGCAGTTTCGGGCCTGGTCTGCCTGATAGGCTGGGATCACCAAGAGCCGGTACTCGGGCCTGGTCTGCCTGATAGGCCGGGATCACCAAGAGCCGGTACTCGGGCCTGGTCTGCCTGATAGGCCGGGATCACTAAGAGCCGGTACTCGGGCCTGGTCTGCCTGATAGGCCGGGATCACTAAGAGCCGGTACTCACGCTGTTGGCGGAGAGGGACAGGTTGCAGAGTTTAGCCTCCACCTCTCGCCGGGTTAGTTTTTCGGTCTGAAAGATGGAGCAGGTGACAGGTCATTAGCATGGGGAGTGGGCCTCCTGGCTCACACACAAGAATGGCCCGAGCCTCACCATGGCATCACACAGGATGCTGGAGGCCTGCTGGAGCCTGTCTTCTGGGATCCCGCTGTGCAGCAGCACGGCCTTCAGCAGGCTGGTGTGGTTCAGGTAGATGCTGTAGTTCCTCTCCTGTCAGAGCCAAGACCATTATTACCCAGCCTCACCTATAATCCTACCTGCCACACAACTGCGATCTAAGTGCAGCCTATTCCCATAACCAAAGTGCCAAGGCAGAGGGCTGAGTAACAAACGTGCACTGTTCTGCACAAAGACAGCATGGTCAGCACCCCCCCTTTGAGTCTGTATTCAGAAGTAAATCACACACAGAGTCTGAAACCTGTTTCATTGACACAACCTATAAATGTAGCCCAAGCAGGACAGAACCACAGTCACAAAACAGCGGGAAGTGGGTCGGTACCTGCAGGGTGCTGAATTCCTGGATGATTTCTGAGACGACGTAGATGGTCTCGGCGTCGGGGAGCAGGCTGCTGGTGGCGGGGGTGACGATGTCGAAGGCGCACTCCAGCAGCTCCCGGGGGTGCGTGCGGTCGGGCTTCCTGGGTCGGAACACTCGGTCGATGCTGTACCTGCAGAGACCATTGCCAGGGCACGGGGGGGGGGGGGGCATAGAAAAAGCACTCTGTAAATCTGTAAGGCAAAAGTGTCACGACAATGTGCGTCCTGGGACACTTTACCGTTTTAAGCTGGAAATGCCGCTCCGGGCCACGTATCTGGCAAAAGCCAGCTGCGGGTAAAGACCAAAAATATAGGTTTTTTTTTTTTAACTAAACAACAAACAATAGAGAAGACTGCAGCGCGGACATGAAGAAAGGATGACAATCATCCAACTAAAGAACGCAGCTGCGCCATTACGACACCATGTGGTAGAGAGACGCCCCGTTTCCCTCTGCTCACCCGGAGGTCAAAGGGCAGGCTGACCAGCATACCACTGTGGTCCATGAAGCAGGCCAGGTCGCTGCCTTCATGCAGAGTCTTGCTCTTAGGCATGAGCAGGGGGGTCTGGAAGCGCACCGCACCTGAAGGGAGCACAAAGGAGGCATGGCACACCCCGGCACACCCCGGCACACCCCGGTAAAGGGGGTAGCATATCTGTCGGCCAAAGAAGATACAAAGGGCAGCAGTTTGGCCAGGCTGCATGCGAGGCTTACCGTGCTTTTTGAATACCCTGGTTACAGTTTCATACACATACTGCTGGAGCTTGGCACCATTGGCATTAAAACTCCCCTGAAAGGAAAATGCACAATACACAAGGCAAACAATGCAATCATGAAGCGTAATTCAATAAGCTCAGCAAACAAATGCACCATGGACGTCTGGAAGATTGTGGTCAGCGCTTCATTTACAGCTCGAAGCTCGACGGCGACACCTAGGGGGCACCTTCCAAACGGCAGCTCTTTCCAGCCGCGCGTGTGCTGCACCGACTCATACCTTATGGAAGTCGATGTCATAGGCGTAGTCTATGCCCGGGGGGACGCTCTGGGTGAACAGCCGGTTGACCATGGTGCGGTAGGCCTTGCCGTTAACGTTATTCATGGTGTGCTGGAGGACCTCGTGCAGCTCAGACTCCTCCATCTGGGGGGGGGGCAGCAGGTCGCTCTTCAGCAGCTCCACGGCGGTGGGCCGCTTGGCGGGGTCGTGGCTCAGCAGCCAGCCAATCACCTTCCTCTGTGGAGGGGGGCACGGCTGCTTAAGCCAATCTCAGTCGGCGGCCATGAAGCCTTTAAGCTACTGTTAGTGTTATGCGGGGTAGCATGAGGCGGCCCAGTCAGCCAGGCTCACATTCATAAGCATAACCCACAATCCCAGTCACAAATGAAGAGGTACCTGTGTCCCTTGCTCGTACCCACTGAAGTCGTTGGGAAACTGGATAGACTCCTGTACAAGATTGAGATAGTGAGACGTGAAGGGGTCTAAAATCCACGGGACGGGCTCCTGTCCCATCCGGGCCCTGGGCCGTACCGTGCGCAACTGGCTCAAGACAGCGATGCGCTCAGAGGCGGTGGTCATGGGCCGGTAGGACATCTCGAAGAGGATGATACCGAGACTAAACAGGTCCACCTTCTGCAGAAGAGAGACAGAAACGTGTGTCGCACTTCAGTCCTGGTTAAGGTTATTACGCCATTATTAATTATCAGCCGTAACACCCTGTGAGGACTAGGAACACCACTGCTACTGTATATAGAAATTGGTCATGGTTTTGCACAAAAGATACTTCTGTCGATCATTTTCCAAAATAATGTGTCACAACACAAAGTACACCCAGCCCTTCCGTGTATGGGGCTACATAGCCGTGGATCGGACTTGTCGGTCCAGCACACACCACAGACATTCTGTGTGTACCCGGCTGTCTACGGGACGTAGGAGAAAATGGGCTTCATAAAGCTAGACGACCTTCTTCCACAGCCCCATGGTCCAGCTCTGATGCTGACCATCGCCAGTGCTTTCAGCAGAGGCCAGGAGTCAGCATGGGCACTCTGACAGCCCCCATACACACGTCAGAAGGGTAATGGGGAAGACGTAAGTGAAAACATGACAGCGGAGTACCATGTGGAGGGTTAGTGCATTAGCTCTACCTGGTTGTAGCTGGATTTGGTACTCCCCTGCACCTCAGGGCCCACGTATAAGGCTGTGCCCACCATGCCGGTCATGTTATCTGGGAAGGAAATCGGAGAAGCACACAGACGGGCTACACATGGATCTATGGCTCCCTTACAATTCAAAATCCAACCTCTCCACCTTTGTGGTTTAATGCACGTCCAAACCAAACCACTTCATTTTTGGAAAAGAAAACATCTACACAGACTCGAAATGACGAATCCCCGAACCACAGGGAACAAAACCTTCCGATTCAGAAAAGCTGAATGCAAAACGGCAAACAAAGAAGTTTGACGTGGATTATGACAGACTGCAGGAGTGGAATCATATGGGCATGGAAAGATGTGGCTTCCCGTTACCTGCCGGGTCGGGCTTAAGGAGCAGAGCACAGGCACTTTCCTCCATCTCCTGCTTGTTTGCTGCCTGCAAAGTATAAATAACAGTGCATAGTTTTTTTGACCTGCCAGCCTGAAGTTCATTCCCCTGGTCCAGCACTTCTGCTGGCCATAAATGTTGACCTTAGTGTGATATTGCAGGTAGAACCAGAAATCGATCACACGCGATCACTCATCTGCTGGAAGGACGGACAGCGCGCCGACGTGCAACCAGGAAGAACCACAGAGTTCTTCAGGAAGAGAAGTGTGGCGCAGGGAGGGCGACTAAGCTAACGAGCTCTGGTTAAGGGGAAGCCCAGCGACCGGGGCAATGTGTACCATATTAGCGGGATGGTCCGTAGCCAGGCCAAAGTCGCCGATTTTCACATGGTCCTGGGAATCCAAGAAGATGTTGACAGGCTTCAGATCTCGATGAATCATTCCCTGTTGGAGAAGAACGAGTGGGACAAATCTCATCCCTGGGATGTGATTAAACGCATGCCTTGGGGTGGATTGTGCAATGCCCCCCCCTCCACCCCCACAAACGCATCCGTCAGACAGACGCTTGGGAACATTCTGTGGCAGGAAAAAAATCTCATCTCATTGGTTTAGCAGTGGCTGGGAGCAAAAGTGGAACAGAACATACAGAACATACTGTTAGGGAGACAATGGGCTTCAAGATAGCCGAGAACCTGCTGGAGAAAGTTAGACAATAGTGCACATGCACAGGCTCACATAGGAGAAGGACTTAGCGTCTGCACTACTCAATGAATGTTGACTCCACACACAGACTTGCTTGGAAAAAGCAGCCACAGCTGCATATTACGCAGAAAGCGATGGAAAGTCGGGGGGGGGTTCCAGAATTATGAAAAACAGAATAGTCCATTATCCACTCTGAGCACAGAGCCTCCCCTAGGCAGGACACCTGCCTAGGCCTGCAGCGGGCCCATCCCGGCCACTCCTGTGACCACACAACAAGCCTCATTCGCCGCCAGCGTGTCCTGCTTTAGCCTTGGAAAAACGAGAGACACCACGCTTTCTGCGTGAGTCTGCTGTTGGGCCAGTAGGGGGTGCCATCTCGCTATAGGTCAGGAGGCGACGGACCTGCTCGTGGATGTACGCCAATCCGTCGAGGATTTCTCGGAAAAGCCTCCAGAGCCGGCTGCTGTCCAGGTGCAGACCCTTGTCTATGGTGTCTCGCAGGGTGCTTTTTTCACAGTACTCCATCTGGGGGGGAAGCCGACAGCGTTAAGGGGCCGCCGGCCCTTTAAGAGACGGCGAGCTGCAGCATGTCCTCAGCGTGCCGGCCTCCTCACCTGTATGTACAGGTAATGCGCGATAAGGCGGGGCGTCTCCGAGTCTGCGCTCCCCACTGCGCTCTCCTCTTTACCCTCGCCCTGGGTCTCCTGCAGGTTTGAGAAAGCCCTTGGGTCAGGCTGGCTGGCGTTCACGCGAATGTGGGAAAAGGTCACGTCAGCATCTCAGACCTGGGAGAGGCTGTCTTTGCTCCTGTGGTCGTGGTCGAAGATGATGTCGCTCTCGGAGTCGCTGCTGCAGGGGCTGAAACCAGCAACATACCATCATAAAATGCAGATTAACAGACTGTGATACTTAATGACTGCTAGACTAAGGTATGGGATACAGAAAGCTTAAAAGGCATATAGTGTTCTCACAGGAAGGAGGGGCAGAAGACGTCTTCCTCTTCATCATCTTCGTCGCTAGACTCCGAGTCGGCGCCGCTGCACTTGGCGCTGGTGGACCTCTCGATGGAGGTGCTCCACTCCACGGAGCTGGACAGGGCGGGTGGGGGCGCCTTGTCCTCCACGTCATCCTGCAGGTCCAGCTCATTGCGCAGCAGGACCGCGGAGCGCGGGGGCTTCCCCGGGGAGCTCTGCGCCTCGGAGCTATCGCTCCCCGGAACGCCCACGGACGGCCTCTCGTGCCTCTCGATCCAGGCGTTGTAGTAGCGCACGATGTTCTCGTGGTTCAGCCTCGACAGCAGAGTCACCTCGCCCTTGATCCGCCGGAACTGCCTGCTGGCCGGGTTCACCTGTATGCGCTTGACGGCGTAGTAACAGCCGTCCAGCTTGTTCTGGACCTGCCGGAGAAAATGAACAGCTCACCGAGACGATCTGATGCACGCTGGCAAAGCGAGACGGCTGTAAGAGGAATGATGTGGAAACGAGCAGCCAGGCTGATGCTCTAGGGCAGGAGGAGGAGCTCATTAATAAGCGGGGAAAGCAGCACCTTAATGACGGCCCCGAAGGCTCCCTTCCCCAGGAGCTGCAGCTCCTCAAACTCGTTGTAGTAGCGTGAGAATTGCTTCTCGATGTCTGTGCTGTAGGTGGTTTCCAGGGTGCGACCTCGGGGGACGAAGGTGGAAGCGAAGTCTTCACCTACGTCTGCGGGGAGACGACAGACATCAGCCTCTCAGCAAAGAGAACATCGGGAAGCTCTTAATGCAGAAAGCAGCGCTGGGTCGATAAATGAATTTGCATTGTGTATTACTGCTGGAAGTACATCAAGCTTATCGATGATATCTAAACACATGCTCGTGAATGAATATGTGAATGTGTTTATGTGGCGTGTATTGCTACGTATGGCTTGCAAAATGAAACAAAGTGAAATCCCAGACATTTCAGGCATTCTTAGGTCCTGAGAAAGAGGAGCTTCTGCTCGAACCGTACATTTTGAAACCTTTCTTTTTAGTCGCTGACATGTGGCATGATGCTCGTCTAAAAGTGACTGACCTAAGTCTGGGTCTCAAATAACCGAGCGAAGAATGTCAGTGCTAGTCATCTGTTAAACACAGTGTGTGAGCACCGGAGGAGACGCAGGCAGCTGACTGAATGCGGAAGAGTGTGCATATAGCTGTCACTATAGTGGTATCATCCTCTCCTGGTTTAACTGACCAGAAAGAACTAGCCAAAGGGAAGCCAGCTAATCACCCACAAGGCCTCACTTTCCCCCTCCCCAGGAGGAAATACACTGTACAGAAACATCTGATCAAAATCCGACAGAGACATAGGCTAGCAAAGAGCATCACAGTATGAGATACAGATCTGCTGTGAGCTTGTAATAAGGTGGAGCACCTTCATAGCAGTGTGGGGGGGTCCTGGGGGACGGGGGGGTGAGGAAGGCATGGCTCAGCAGCTGCTGAGTGTTCCAGCGCTCTGCGTCGTCCAGACACACACACCTAGGCAGCAGTAGAACACAACGGCGATGAATTACCCACTGGCAGAGACGGGAATGCGAGAAGCAGTCAGGCTCGGTATGAAGGCGACATGCACTGGAGGCTGTCCCCACCCCGACGCCTCTAAGCCTGCAGTGCGTCGTTAAAAAGCTGCACTGGCACGAAGGAGGCAGACAGAGGGCACGGCCAGGACGCTCCGGCCGACTGGCCCAGATTATGTCTGCCCGGCCTCCTGTCCCGGATACTGCGTGTGCAGACGGCTCCAAAATCCACACAGCCGTGTCAATAAACTTACTACTTCCACTCCAGGCGCTAAACCAGGAAAGCTAATATTTTACTAGTGTGCTACAGGAATTATTAACGCTGACGTTCCAGCCACGAGACGAAGGGCCCTTTCACCTGCCGAGGAAGTCCTGGAAGTCGGCCGGCAGGCCGCTGGGCACCGAGACGGGGAACTCCTTCACCTCGCTCCCCTGGCCCAGAGCCAGTAGCAGCAGGCCCAGACTCCACACGTCGCCCTTCTTGCCGGCCTTGGCAGGCAGGGCGGCCTCGGAGAAGCGCACGCGAGTCTGCTCAAACACATCCTCTTTGCAGACGTCCGCCAGCCGCTTGGACAGGCTGTAGTCGGTCAGGCGCACGTTGCCCTCGCTGTCCAGCAGCACGCTGGAGGCTGTCAGCCTCCTGTGCACTACGGAGTTGGTGTGCAGGTAGTCCAGGGCGCTGAGCAGCTGGGCAGCAAGCTGCCGCAGCCGGTCCGTGGGGAGCGGGGCCCCGCGGGCCAGCGTCTGCGACAGGCTGGGACCAGCCACGTGCTCCACCAGCAGGTCCACCACCAAGCAGTCCTCCAGCTCACGGTGGCTCAGAGCCATGTAGGGCACCAGGTGGGGGTGCTCCAGCTTCAGGAGGGAGTTCAGCTCGCTCTCCACTCCGTGGATCTGGGAGGGGACACCAGCGGAATAGTAAATGTGCATGGTTCTAACCCCCTAACGTACCCCAGACACACGCCAGACCTAGAACCTTCCAGTGTTTTTTTTTTCCCCTTTTCAACAATATTTTTATTGGTTGTAATATAATATCCATACAAACAGACATACAGACGATGACAATAAGTAAATTAGATTAAAAAAAAAATTTAATGATTGTAAACATACTCAGCAACACAACTGCTTCAAACCAAGCATGCACCTTGATAGTCAAGGAATACTACTAATGGTTTCCATACTATTTCAGAACCTTTTGCTTGCAAAGGTGCTATTCACTAGATACACACACGCTGCTCGGAGCGCGTTACACACCTGTTTCTTGCACTTCTCTATCTTTTCCTTCTCCTGGTCCGTAAGGAACTTGCCCATCTTCTTGTTCCAGCAGAGTGTCCACTCATACACCACGGCAAAGTCCCCAGTGGAAGCGTCGAAGGCGCGGTACACGCTGCGGCTCAGTGCCTCGCTCTCGCCTGCCAGGAGCACGCGCGCCATTCAGCGTAGCCGAGTCTAATGCACTCCCCAGACTGCTTGCTAGCCATCACACCAAGAGAACACTTATTCACAGTTTAACACTAAGGCAGGAAGACACGTCCACCCTAAACGCACCCCCAGGCCACTGTATATTTACACATGCAGAACTGCCAGCTCGTACCAATGAGCTTCCCTTTGTGAACTTTGACCTCTCCCAAAGCGCTGCTGCTGAAATGAAGCACCTCCGGTGGCCGGATGCCGTCATCGCTGCAGCCGGAATTATACGTCTCCCGCCTGGAAGCGAGCGGACAGAGCTCAGAGAGGGCGAGTGCACTGGCCAGCCTCCACGGCGCGGCTGCGGGCCGGCTCCCTACCGGTGCCGGTTGCTGGAGGTTGCCCGGCGCCGGCTGCCGCAACCCTTTCTAGACTCTGACTGTTCTGGTGCCTGCAGCTGAGTCTCGGAGGCAGGCTGGGCTGCACTGTCAAAGCGCTCCTGGTCAGACGGGGGTCAGACGGGGGTCAGACGGGGGTCAGACGGGGGTCACCCATGGTACCATGGCTCGTCAGCCACCAAACATAACCAGGAAAGCACCGCTTCGGCACAGAGCCCCAGTGAGGGGTTAGGGTTAGGGTTAGGGCTGTTACCTGCTTGGCTACTTCCTTCCTCTTCCTCTCTTCCTTCTTCTCATCCTCTCTTCTTTGCAGTTCTGCCAGGATCTCGTTTTTCTGGAAAAAGCGCCAGGCGTCATGGTTAGCAGGGCCGGGGCGAGGGGCCGGGGGTGCCGGGGGGGCGGCGACGCGGGCCTCACCATCTGCTCCTCTCGGTGGCGCTCCAGGTCCATCCTCCGCTGCTCCTCCTGCACCAGCCGCTCCAGTTCCCGCTGCTGGTTCTTCAGCATCTCCTCGTGGAAGGAGCGAGTCGGCGGCACGTTGTGCTCCGTTAGGAAGCCTTGCACGTAGTCGGCCAGCTCGAAGATCATCACCTGAGGACGGCGGTCAGAGCCGCGAAACGAGCCTCCATCATTACGCAAACTCAGGCACTGCTTCCCCCGGTGTTGACATAAATTAAAACTAACGCGCGTTTAACCCACCTCACCGCAGCGCTCAGCGGCCAGTTTGGTGAGCTCCGCCTGGAGGTTCTGCAGGTTGTCATTGGAAAGGCCTTTGGCGTTCTTTAGTTCAAGTTTTGGAGGTCTGATAACCAAACAAAAAAATGATTAACGAGCAATTAACTAATGACGTTTATCTGTCAAAGTGTGTCAAAGGTTTATCGCAACTCATATCAACGACCGCTCAAAGGATGAGGACATGAAGATGTGCTCAAGCAGTGAAGCAAAAACATCAAATCACCCAGAGGGACCCAGGTCACCCTCTCAGATTCCCCTGAAGAAATTCACAGAAGCTCCTACACCAAACTTATGGAGAAAATAACAAATATTAGGTCTGTATCTCTAATAAGTTTTTTTTTAATAATACTACAGCCATTTGACATTTTAATCAATTTCATGCAGTTTGCCAGAAGAGAAATTAATTCAGATCAGGTGCGCCTTATGTACGTTTCCTTGTACAATGCTCTAAATATTGCAGGAAATTCAAAATGTAACAAAACGCACCATTTCAGAGCTTCTCATGTCTTTTGCGGCAATTCCAGAACTGAACTGTGTAACGTTTGTGTTCTGCTTGAATGAGAATGACAGCTCTTTTTTTTAACCATAACTCCAGAAAGAAGCTCAGCAACAACACAAATTTTCTCCCAGATCATCTTCAGTTATTTAGGAATAACACAGCAAAAACTTTTGGATATGTAAATGGAATCTTTTTTAATGGAGCTTAGTTTGAAGCTGACAAGTTTGGGATGGGTTACAATATAATTGCCACAAGTCATAAAACAGGACAAAAAAACTATACATGGCATCGACAGAGAAGCTCTCATAGGAGGAGCCGTGTGGCTACCATTTGATTTTTTGGCCATTTTCAAAGCCTTGTAGGAGGAAAAGTACACAAGACACACCTGATCTGATTTTGAATTGTACAGAAAAAGTTACCCCTAGCACAAAGTTTCAAAGCTGTATATAGGAGAGCTGCCCAACCCTGCTCCTGGAGATCTACCACCCTGCAGAGCTCAGGTGCGGCCCTAATTTAACATACCTGATAATCAGGCCCTTCAGAAGCATCTCAGTCAGTCAGTATCAGGTACTCTAACTGAGATGCTCCTGATGGGCCTGATTATCAGGTATGTTAAATTAGGGCCGCACCTAAGCTCTGCAGGGCGGTAGATCTCCAGGAGCAGGGTTGGGCAGCCCTGCTATATATCAATAGGGCTGCCATTTCAAAGGAGCAATGCATGTCAGAAGCTGTGCCAAAAGCAATGCATACAATTCATTTATACAATATACAGAGCTAATATTTGGGATTTCTCTGTGAGTTTAGTATAGAAAAACCTGTGAATTGCTTCAGGGGAATCGGAGAGGGTGACATGGGATTTTTTTCCTCAAACTGGGTGATTTGATGTGGAATGACTGCAGAGAAGGTCTAACCCCAGCAGCTCCCTTTCCGCTGCTGCCCATTTAGTATGTACTGTACCCATCTGCTGCCCATTTAGTATGTACTGTACCCATCTGCTGCCCATTTAGTATGTGCTGCCCATTTAGTATGTACTGTACCCATCTGCTGCCCATTTAGTATGTACTGTACCCATCTGCTG